>JBCAUI010354072.1:0-14927 GCA_038406195.1 Haplosyllis anthogorgicola | reverse complement strand
GCAAAAATAATTACTTTGAATGGGATATGTAAGTAAATTGTCACTTTAAATCCACTTTTACAGCTAAACTAAAAAAAAAATTTTGATTGCTGTTTACTTTTATCGTTTTTAATGGGTTTTGGTTGCGGGGGGTTGCATTTGGGGGCAATGCAACGGCTTTGCAACCTACTGGATTGTCTAGTTTATATCTGTATTGCGTTTGGTAATACCATAAACAAAAGTACTTTTTCGTTCAATCAGTGGATCGATGTCATGTTGATGGTTCTGTAACGTTCTTCATTTTAATACATTGTTAACACAGCGCACGTTCATAATATCAATTATTGTGAATATAACATTGAGTAAAGTAATGTTATGTGGCACGCAATGTTCTCCATTCAAAATACTGGCGTTCATGATGTAATGGTCTTTTCTTCCGACACTATCTACTATCAATTGTGTCTGACAATGTAACTAACATTATTCTGTCAAACTAAGGTACCAATTGTAAACAACCAAGCCGACACTGATCATACTTTGTGGCATTATAAACGAGCCTGCACTAACATAGATCATATCAAAATCAGTAACATCAATGAACTGTTTGACGTTACTGTGTTATTCACGACATGTTTTTCTTACACATTACAATTCTGACTTAAAATCCACATGCAGCTAAACTTTTGCTTCCATTGATCTTTGATATAAAGTTTAAGACTTTAAGATGTTAAGAATGAAGGTTTATAAACATGAAAACTTCCGAAAAAAAATTCCAGTGTAGAGGAAACTGCAAGATCAAACGAACGTTCCTAATTTGGTAAATGAAACGCATTGTTGTTTTTCACTTTGGCATTATAACGTACAATGCAGAGTCAAGTTTTCATTTATTACAAGCTGCATAGTATTTCTACACATCTATTCTTATTTATTTTCTAAAACATGAAAATATACATCCAATCTACAAATATGATGAAAGTGTCACTATCTCCTGATAAACGGATTTGGCATTGACACTGAAACTGTGCTGATCACACACAATTGACAAGGTGATTCAGCTAATACGTACTGAGATTTGGATAAACAGGGTTCTCGTCTCATTATCTACGAATTAGTTTCGCCACATCTAGATGAAATAGAATAAGGATGGCTATTTTGGTCAATATTGCCTTGATTGGTTTTCCAATGTTCATCAAAATACACAGTCTGACAGTCAAGGAAACGTGCTGGACACAGTAAGTAGTTGCAACTTGTAAAGCAAGAAGCCTGTTTCCTTTTTCTAGTTTGAAGCTTTAAGGGATAAATAATGACCAAACAGTTTCTTTCAGACAATGTTTGGGTTATGAATTACATAAAACAAATCAGTATTTGCTTTCAACGTCAGTTTGAAATTGTCTGAAAGATACATGCCTTTTCTGAGCATCATAGAATAAAACACAGAAAAAACTACGAAGTTATGAAATATCGTAAACAAACTGATATTTATGTACGACACACCATAAAACGAAACCAAGGTCTCAATGATGCAGATGCACGTAACCTTCAACAGAAAGCTCTCGCATCACTACGCCCAGAACGGTAGGACATCAAAAGGGCCCGAGAGTCAGATGACGGAGGGCATGAATCATAGATGTCTTCCCTAATGTAATCAATGAAATGTTACAGGTGTCACACCTAACGTCTCACTTTTACACTGTACATTTCACCGACAGGATGAAAAGCATAACGTTCCCTCAAGGACCACTTCACAACATTATCGAACAAAATGGGCTAAAAGCTCCTTTTCTCCCCGTTCCACAAGTTTCTATGAGAATCTTGGGTCATATTCAGACCTCAGGAAATGTAATGATGCAGCACATGAGAATGAAGATGAATATCTTCTTTGTATGAATACTCATGTAATATAACGACAAAGATACATGGTTATTGGGAAAGACCACTGGACTGAAGACAATGAGATTGAAAATATCACAATTCTAGAACTGAAAATGAAAACACTTTCTTGCGGCTGAAAGATCTAAAAGAAACAACCTACCAAATAATCATTTATCTGGCGTATCTTGACGTGTTGTTTTTCACATAATAGGATATCAAGAATTTTGGACAATGAAATGTCCATTTTGTTCAGTGTAAACTGTATGACGTGTTGAAGAATATAAAAATAAATGTGTATATGTCGCATGAATAATGTGACAGGCTAACGTCAATGTAAAATCGATGCATGAACACCACTGGGTCGACCAGAAGTTTAAGAATGACGTATTACTAAGAACATCGTCTGAGTAAAAGGCTTGACCTATTGACCAGCCAATAATGAGATTTCACGGAGACAGAATTGATGTGGCAATCGGAACTAAAATCTGCTCGGCCCGATGATAATCACAGTCATTACGAACAGTGCATCTAGTCACTTCGGGAAACTATGTCCCTCTCACATTTTCCTGGCGCGGACTATTCGTAACGAATGAAGAGATTCTTTAACGAGTTCCAATAATGGAGTTGGGAGATTAACTCATCTGATTCTCCTCTCTCCGACATTTTTAAATGCCCTGTGCTTATCCCTCTGATTACAAATCACTGTAAATAAATACGACTGGCATCTCATTTATTGAAAGCCATTTTCAGCCCATTAAATATTGAAATAGAACAACTTGCAAATAACGTTGCAATGGAAAAAAAACGGAATGAAAAAGCTGCTTTGTGTTAGTTCATTCGGCAGCATCTAGTTACTACGAAGCTGCAACATTAATCAACATAAGTGCACATTGGCCATTTACAAAACTAAATTGGATATAGGGTTGCTTTAAATTTGCTAAAACAATTTCGTAACTCAATTACGTCTTAAACTCCATTTTCGTGTCTTATTGAGTTGAATAAGATTTCTTCAATTAGAGAGTGGTTTGTGCGTAGATGTAGGCTTGAAGAAAAACTAGATAACAATTATAGTCTTGATTGGCTGCTATTACGTTAAATAATTATCAGTAAATGTAATGTCACGTCGTCTTACGCAATTTACTGAAATATAGTTTTCACATTTTAAAATGTCATTTGTTTATTTATGGATTTACATTATCATGTTTGTCTCATGTAGTCTATGTTTAATGACGGTATGTATTACATAAAAAAATTTTTTTGCACTCCCTGGATTACGCTTCAATGAAGGAGATTGAATTTTTTTTTAGTAAAATGGGCTTTACTGTCACAAAATCAACAAATTATTTTTTTCCCAACAATGTTCAATGAGGTGACTAAAAGTTCCAATTTTGTGTTATTTGGGCTGAGATTTAATTCTTTTTTTTTTTCCAATTCTTGATCTTTTACATTGGCGGGAATTGTAATCCAACAAGTGAGAAAAGTCTGGCCTTGTCTTACCTCTGGGTCAAACAGTAGTGGTAATCTATGATGGTGAGACAGATGTTCTGGTAACTTCTGCTTGGGATTGCTCGTGTCCTCCGCTTCACCTGTTTAAGCATAACGCATGTATTGAGTATCTTAAATATGTGTTATACGAAAAACTGAATTTAGCAAGATTTACGAAACGCTGTAATTCAGTATCGTACAAAGGGTTCCGAATTCGTTTCGCGTCAAAGAAGGCTGCGAAGACTATTGTGGCCAAACTGACCTCAAAGGAGATCGTTTTATGCACACGTTTGCAATTCTTTGAATGAAGGAAAAATCGCAAGAAGCCCTCGGGTTCAATTATATGATGCGCATGACAGTTGTAAGGTATTCTATTTTATACTTACTGATTTTGTTGTTTCAATGTGATCAAGTTTCAATCGAAATTGACTAAGACAACGATGGAATCTAATTTATATTCCGACTCCCAGATTCTATGGCTACGAAAAGCAAGTTATTGGTCAATATTTACATCAATTATAAACAGTTAATGAACATAGTCAACATACTTCTTATATAAAATGAAACCCTGGGCCACAGCGATCTATTTGACTTATCAATCAATTGAAGATTGTGAGGGATCTGTGTTGAAGAAGATTTCACATGAAGACGTCTGTGGACTTATGTCTTATAGTTATGTACTGGTTATATCCATACCGTAATAACTCACAAAGGAGGGTAAATTCCCTTGAGAGCCTAGTCACGAATATTTGCTAAATTGGTCTTTAATTGGAAAAGACTTGTAAACGGAACAGAGACTATGTTGTAAATGGCAAATACTTGATGTCTACACGAGCAGCAAACAAGCCTTTTTACTGCCGATTGAAAGTGGTTTAGGTAATCAAGTTGGATTGCGGGATACTTCACATGTTTAGAATCAACAATGTTGAAAATTTCCGCTTATTTTTTTATCCACCATTAGGAACAGCTACGTAATGCAGTCGCTTCAAATGGAAAAAGGACGTGTGCAATTATTACCAATTGTAGCGGTGGCAAAATTATCAAACTTTTATGTAGCACAGACCGGCTGGCCTTTCATTATATTTGTTCAAGTGAGGCTTTTCCTTGAACTAAGCCAGCAGACAATTTTGGAGGTAAATTGCGGAATTCTCTGGGCTCGTCGAGTATTCTCTTGCCTGGGTTGGGAAAGGCAATTCCCCAGTATTGTGGCGCTGGATATGAATATTGACGTGGAACATGCGGCTCAATAATTCTTTTGTGACCGGGGACCATTGGGCCAGCAACACCTTCTCGCGATGAACATACTTTCTACGTGATTCAATTACCAGACTATCTAATGGTAAAGCAATTTCCATTAATTCAACATGTGCAACTTGATATTACTCTAATTGGCTACCAAGGCATGCTACATTACACAAAAGAATACTCCTTCACTGCGTTGTTGAAGTGGTTTCTTTCCCGACGATTATTAGATTACATCCAAAAGGAGGATTGCCAAAAAGCCTTTATATGCAGGATAAGTGGTTTTGCTGAAACCATACATGTTTTGGAAGCAACTTGAAAGGCTATTCATATAATTTTATCAACGTCTAAGTAAATTGTAGGACAGTCCATATCAGCGTCAATTTTCCTGATCAAACCTCTCAGAATTATCTGATAAAATCCTCCCAAATAGGGTTGAAATAGAAGTTATGTGACTTTTTATATGAAATTTGCACACTTCTGAAAGAACAGAAAAAACACAATCGCAACCAAATTATCTCGAGGAGACAGCAATGGAATCTTTATCTTCAGTTTATACAGATGTCTAGATTCCCCTTCCTTTATTATAACCTTCCGGATATGTTCCGACTGAAGCTTTCCTTACAAAAGCCATTAATAGCATTACATTCATAGTGTGATCGAGCCTTTATTTCTGCTTTGAGTACCAGCGTTATAGGGAATTTCCCCCAAATTTCTTTGCTATTCTATGTGACACACGCGAGCAGATCTGCAGTGAAATCATGTAATAATTGACATGTTTACATTCCATTTGATTTTCCAAGGGACACATAATCACTAGCCATGGGATATTATCTTTGATAGGGACGGTTACAGGGAGATGATATACAAATGCTAAGTCTTCCTGAAGGGGACGCGGGACCTATATAGGATTAGTGGATGTTATTTTGCTATTAGGAACGAGAGATGAAGCTTGATGGATTCAGTAATTGCGGACGAGGGTCACGATACGCACGTTTACAGTAGAGGATTTTGCCGAGAGCTCTGAAGAGGAAGAGTGACGTGTCTCGGGCACCGATGGCTGCCAGCTTATCTCCTTCTTCGCTCTCCCCAGACTTATTCTTACTACCTTAAAAATAAAAATAAAATACGATAAAAGGTACAGGTAATAGATTAAATCTACCAGTTTTCTTCCAAATTGCAAAATTGTGAAAATAACCCATCAAGCATCCTTTTCTGTCACAAACATATTCCTTCGACTTGACCCTGTTTGACCTCTCCTGATTAACAAATATGTATAGAATTATAAACGAAATACTAGCTTCAGGTTTGTAATATATTAGTTGACCATTAACTGAGTTCGCCCTTGAAGTCCAGTTTCAAAAGACTAGCTTGCTTCACTGATGGTCTGACTTTTTCTCAGTGACATCCATTTACAGCAACTGTATAAGCACTGTATCAAGATATTTTTATAATGCCATTCCGTCTTGTATTGTTTGATAAAATACCTACTTTCACCCTGATATAAAGTAATGTATAAATATTTGAGCAGCTCGGGAGAAGCTGTTAAAGGAGTCATTAATCTGAAAGCAACCTCTCCCTCAGTGGGTGAATATCGTATGTTGTCATTTTAAATTGGTTGATACATTGCTTTTTTAATTAAACTAGAAACATTAATAGATTGGAATATTAAAAAGAATCGATAGATAATTATTTACCACTCGACTTATTCTTCGCAGACGATGTTTTCGAGACCTTACTGGACTTGCTTTTGCCACGGCCAGCACTCGTCCAAGCCGAAGACCCTTTCGCATGAATTCCTGAAATACACAACCAAAGAGGAGAGGGTGAGACAAAATAAACTTATAAATATGAAAATATGATCAAAAGCATCTCGAGACACTCACTGCATACAGTGTTTCCTAAAATATCAGGTTTATTGTGTGGAAGAAAGTCATCAGAACAAATCTCAGAGAAGAAAAAAAACAGTGGACCACCCAAAACATGAAAAAGGACCTGCGAGTCCACTCCGGCCTAGAAAAATATTATGGGCAGTCATGGTATTGGCGTCTGGGGACCACTAGATAAATGCACTGCAGCGCAATATTGCCTAAAAACCTCTTCTCCAAAATCTGTTCGCAGTAAAAGGCTGTCAGTGGTATCTTCGCTGAACATTAAGCGGCATAAATTACTCACAGGGCCTACTTAGCCACAAAGAAGCCAATTACCTGACACCAATCAAACCGGTCTCTCATCGCAACTCAATTTGTGCGACATCACTAGGTATAATAGAACAGCCGATAGTCTGTCGGAAGGATGCACTAAGCGCTCGCCTGGAGAGAGCGTGTAACCGTTGTGTCACACAGCTTTACTCGCCCCACTCCCGCTCCAACCAACAGGCTCTTCTTGCGAAACGTTGTGTAACACTCAATAGACATGTGACAGAGCCCGTCTGACTGGCCAGTCGGCAAATTTATACTGACAGCCACGAACTCTTCATTGGTTACAATGTGCAATTTACTGATTTAGCAAAAGCCTTGGCTGCCTTCTCTAATATGGCATCAAAGCCATCAAACCTGACCAGACCACTTACTTTACATTCAAATGTCCTACTTGTCTTCTCGTAAATATGCCGTGCTTGTAGTCTACAAACATGCGTTAAAGTTACCCAGTCATTCTATCCCCTTCATTAAACAACATTACCCCGGTTCCAGCAAACATACCCTTCTAAAGTTACAAGAAAACTAATCAGGCACTATACATGAGACAGCCACAATACAAAGGAAGCTGATACTTGACACACTACATGACATGCATACCTTGTTATACGAAAAGCTTTTCGCTTGTCACTTCTTGCTGAACAACTGCATTTCGAGTCGAAAGCAATTAAAGCGAGGAATCAGAAAACCAGGCAACTGTCAATTAACTGCATAAGGAAGAGATCTCTTTTCGGGCTGGGTCGACAAATTGCCACAGAGACACTTTAGATAAATCACTACACCCAGAAGCTGATCATGTTACAAGCACTTAAGATAGTAAATGTGAAACAGTAGGATATGTTAGGGGATTGTGTCTGTTAAAAGTAGTCTAATGGAATCCGCGCTTACAAAGAAACTAAAGATAATTAAATCAAGCCATATACACGAACTTAATAACAGTTACATGACTGTTTTACCATCAGCGTAACGAAAGGCACGTAAGTTATTTCCCGCTAAGCAACAATAAGTGTATATATGATATTTACGATGGAATTGCTTGATCATATGTAGAAGTTGAGTCTACACTCGACTCTCTTCACCGGCACACCTGCAACCACTACATCATAGCATATTGCCTTCACATGTGTCAAATTGTAATTACGCAAACAAATAGACCACTGAAAATAACTACTCGATTCATAACAACAATTTACTTATAAATTTATATAAACTGAGGACTAAAGTAACAGTTGACGCAAACACATAGTAATACTATATTATACATATTAAATTCATTGTCATCAAGAATAGTCACTCTCCTTCAGAAACGTAATTTAATTAAGAAAGGCAATATAACCATCACGTGGTAATATCCAGAATAAACGGATTGACCAAAGGCTACTTGTTTTGTATTGAGGTAATTAGAACAAAACGACTGTGAAAGTACAGCCTTAGGCGCCCTGCTTAACAGTAGAAGGAAAGAGATCTGAAACTGGAGTGACATTGCGATCACTTTGCAGGCTAAAATACAGAAACCAAACCGAATACTCTCGAACATGCATTAGAAACCATGAGATCAAAGTGCCGCCAACATCCCCTTAACCCTATTATTTTCAATGCTAAATTTGACTTGTTCAGCTGCCACCCCGCCACAACACAACACACGCTAGATCAACACACAAGCATAGTTTTCCACTTTGGCGTATTCTTCTCAGAGAAGATCAAGTACAGTGACGTTAACAACATCAACCGACAATCTTCATTGATGCACGATGCACAATAAAAAGCAATTTCTGTGACGCAACTGCTTTTACAAGAATAAAACTGCAGTAAAGAGAATCAATTGATGCAAAACGGGGAAACATAACTGCCTTGTAACGTAGGTTCATCGCACCAGATAGCATTAACTTTTTGGCTGTATTCACAATGCGTTCATTACTTTAGTAGACGCATGAGTACATAGGATATTTATGTTGATTTATGTTCTAAACCATTGCGAATACACTGATGACAATGTCACATCGATCAATCAGCCCACAACATACGACAATAATGAGCAAACAAAGCAACACGCAATGAGTTCAAATTCACCATAATAACGGCATCAATGTAAACCTTTTAAAACTAACATCCCCACAATCACACACTGCTTCACACTAATGTGTCACATTAACCGAACAAAACATAATTGTAAATCAGTCCGCATATAAATATCAGTCATTCCACGGAAAAGTACACCGGATTTTACCTTTATTGCAAAGACTGTATCAAGTGATAAAACATCGCACAAACGCCTGTGAAATCAAGAAGGGCGCTTTTAATGAGTAAAGAAACGAAGAGATAAGTAGTTCTTCCTTTTATAATCTGTAACAAGCTTTTCATAAGAAGACACCTGTCTCGGGCAAAAAGAAACCCGGAGCTACAACGATGACAAGTCACGTTTGCCATTAGGCATTGTGTTTTCCTGTTCTACATCGACACAGCAAGAGTGATGTAACATTCACCAATATTACAATTTAACAAGTTCCTGTAATTTCTTTTAACCAGCGTTTGGATGGATATCTTCATCAAAAAAAGGAGACACTTTCTGCCACTGGTGGGACTTTACTCCCGCTGTGTTCTAGGATCCGAGGCTTTAGCAACTTGACTGCCTGGCTAAGTAACTTGATTGAAGTTAGATAGCCTTTCAATTTCGCTTCATTTACGTCGCAGCATGGTTGCTCACCAATATAAATTAATCATACACAATTTCGAGCAATAAAATCAATAAATATTAATACCACCGCAGTAGAGAAGAGGAAACCGTACAAAGGCAGATAAGAAGCGCAACATGGGAATTGCAGGCAATCTTGTCTTGTGAGCCAAAGAGGCAGAACTTTGCGACGGTTGGATCGGGCAGAGAACGCACAACATATATGGAGCAGTTGATGAAGCTGCTTTGCCATATAAGTGTAGAAGCTTCCTGATGCCATGCTTCAATCTTCGACCAGCATATCCCGAGTCACGCCCGCGCAACCAATTCTTGACTGATACATGGATTAGGTCAACTGCTTGTGAACTTAGACAAACTGTAACGAGTCTACAACAAAAATAGACTGACCATAATTACTTCTGGCCGGAAAAGGAAACAGCGTAATAAACTTCAGTGAAAAGCGACGGAAAGCAGGCTCTCAGACATAGGATACAGTGAAGGTACCACAGGGAAAATATTGTTTGAAGCTCCGTTGTCACTGATTTAACACTGGAAGTGACAAGTATCATATGGATTAAGTTCTTATTCTGGATTAGCTCAGCTGCAAGGAGGGCAGCCCTGGAAGTAAGAAGCAAAGTGGAAATATTTCGCTGCCGCTTGATTGACTAGGGACCCGCGCGCACTGCTGTAAATTTAGCAGCAGTTTAGCTACATGAATTGAACTCTTTACCCTTGGGGTAGCCGTTTGCAGCTGGGGAAAAACGGGTTTTCAATGCTTTCAGTTTTCAAGCATGCCCCGAATTCGGAAGTTAAATGACATTGCCATTATGAGTGATTACCAATAGAGGCGGTGACTGCGACAGAAGAATAGAAGCACAGAAACCTCCGACCCAACTGTGTGTAGCCCTGCTATGGCACCGTTATTTAGCTATGAATGGCACACTATTTAGCCGTCTACAACACTTACTTTTCTCTGGAGACCCGTTTTATGGAAATTTGTTCATCACCAAATAAGTGCATTCTGCCGTTGGCGATTACATTGGGCTCATTTCACTAGATTCATCAGCTTCTAAGCCCATTAAGACTGTCAAAGCACCCCTCAAAGATAGTCGGCAACTTCTTGTGGTCGATATCGACGGGCATGTTCTCGAAGATTTTTATCTTCTCTTAAAAGCGCAATCACATATTGATTCAATTTTGAACCACTGCTCATTTCACTAAGCAGTCCTTCCTGAGTCTCCTAAGTACTGTAGATCATTTAGCTGGTTCTTGAATCCCTGCCTAATGATTCCGGTTCGAGGTAATTATAATCACAAAATCATGCCTAATTGCGCATTCGCCTCTCACTACATAGGTGCCTAACTGGCCCCACAGACTGTACGGCAAAATGAACAAATCAAGAACGGTTCATAGTAAATTTATGAATGTGTGTCATTGATTGAGATACAATCAGTTTGATGAACCAGTGCCTGGGGTACCTAGTGCGGTAATTGTATGGATACGAACAAGTTCGACATTGACAAATTGACAACTACATCACTACTAGCCTTCTGATTTCCAGCTTCGGTACAAGTGATATAATCTTTCTTCGTCGCATTCAAGGCTGTGATTATGCCTTATAAAGCGACTAGATCAATACATCAATGGAGGATCCAGAGCTGTCAGTTCAAAAGTGATATCGTCGCTATCAACAGTGTGGCGCCAGACTGAGTAGATAACACCTCTGTGCTACAAAAGAGATTGGATTAGCAAAAGCTCCGGAGGATTATTTTTACTGTTGTTGCAGACAGTTTATTGCTCTAATTGCAGCCGGTAATGCAATCCAGCAAACCTTCGCTTGATGCGGTGCCATTTGATCGAGTTGGTTGCGTATTAGTTATGGCTTCTTGTTTTCTGCGCCAAAACTCGACACTGGTGAACATGCACTGGTACCTAGTCGCCGCCATGGCAATGTTACCTCTGGTGTGGAGCACAGAATGGTGTCCGCAAGTCTGTACCTGCTACAGACAACTCACGACAACGGACTGCAGCGGGCGACATTTGGCCACCATTCCTATCGTGCCCAACGTGACCTGTAATCTCTACCTCGAGAACAACCGTGTAGAGCACCTCATGATACGAGCATTCTATTCCACACCCAACCTAATCGTCCTCACCCTGCACGGAAATCAACTGACTCTTCTTGACAGCTCCACATTTGAGGGTCTGCACAAATTACAAGAGCTCAATCTGAGCAGGAATCAGCTTATCTTACTTAAAGTTACCGCTACAGTCAATGGCACTCTGCCTGCTTTACAGGATTTGGATCTGTCCGGAAATCACCTGAGAACAGTACCACGCAACATTTCTATGTTCGCACCCAACTTAAAGGTCCTAAATCTCAGCCACAATACCATCACCTCAGCCTATTTGGACCCTACTTACAGGACTATGGATTCTTTACAGAAAATTGACCTAACTGGCAACCCTCTGCATCAAATAACACCATTCCACTTTCACTCAATTCGCCACGGACCGCTTCAAGTACTTAGACTTGCAGATTGTGCAATTCACTTTATAAATGATACTTCGTTTGGAGGCTTAAACAATCTTACGTCTCTTGCACTTTCGCACAATCCCGTTAATGCCTCTGTTCTAGCCGATGCTTTCGATGGATTTGGCGATGAAACCCCACTGGCATTTCTGGACTTAAGTAGCAATTTTCTCGCACACATCACCGTAGATCTCCTGCAAACTTTTTCAAAGCTGCAGATTTTGGATCTTTCCAACTGTTCTATAGAGCTTATCGACCCCGAGCTTTTTCCCTACCTCCAGTCACTGCACACCCTTGAGCTTCAGGACAACCGTATATCTCATTTAGGCAATCTCAGCGCCCTGTCCAAGCTGCGTAGGCTTAATCTGAGAAATAACCACATCGCTGCCATCCAGATTTCACACTTGCCCAACCTGGAGTTTGTTGACTTGAGTCATAACCAGATAGTTGAGTTGCCGCCCAAGTGGATCACTCTGATCGATGGATTACGCATTCTCAACCTGAGCCATAACAAGCTCAAGCACATCAGTCCACATGCCTTCCATGAAGTAACGCTAAATCACCTGGACTTAAGCTACAACCAGCTTTCCACGTTACATTCCTTCGGAATGTTGAAGCTCAGTATGTTGGTGTTAGCTCATAACAAGATGCACACCATTATGGATGATGCGTTTATGCACTTGGAGCAAACATTGGAGGATTTGGATTTATCCTCTAATGTCTTCACCCACTTGCCTGATCACCATTTCGGAGACTTTGTAGCCCTCCAGCGACTCAATTTAGCCGGCAATAACTTGGGCCACGCGCTAAAAGCTGGAAAGAACAGCCATTTGTTTTATAGCCTTCGGCACCTGCAGGTGTTGGATTTGTCTCGCAATAACGTGACATTGCTCCCCCATGCCCACGTGCAACACCTTCACCACTTGACTACATTAGATCTGCACGAGAACAACGTGCGTCACCTAGGTGATATCGCGCTGCAAGATATGGTTTCGCTTGCCAAATTAGACGTTTCGCACAACCAACTGCACAGCGTAGATACGGCCCTGTTAAGTGACTTGCAATACTTGGAAATGGTTGACCTAAGTTTTAATCCTTTCCAGTGCAGCTGTGATCTCGTAGACCTTGTCCTATGGATCAATTCCACTTCAGTGAACGTGCTTGGTATGGAGGACCATAGGCAATACACTTGTACAGTGCCCCATACCCAGCGCACCCGACACATCATGACTTATCACCCAAACCACAAGGAATGTCTTAATAGACATCACAATATCAGACAGGATTTGACCTTGTTTGGTGTAATAGTCGGAGCTGTTGTTGGGGCCTCTATATTAACCGCTCTGGTAGTGCACTATGGTAAGATCTGTCACAGGTTAAAGAGCTTACATTACAGATGGCAGATTAGATACAGGGAGGTTTCAGGCACTGAAGTTTGCATAGATCCGAAATTATAGCGAAATGCTTTATTTACATCTGCTACCAAAATTGTAAACCAATATTAAACTGTAATGCTTTTAGGGCTTTCGTACAAAACAATAAACATTTAATAGTTAGGGTGATCTGTCACCATAGAATCTTTTCACTGAAATGATAAAAGACGTACAATAATTTACATGCAATTCCAAACAAATTAAACCCTCTGATTTCACAATAATCGGGGTTTAATATTCATCTTGTTTTACGTATCAACCACACGAAAGTCTTTTATGTAAACGAAAACCGAAAGGCTTTTACGGTTAGCAAACATCGAACATACATGCAAGTGTTGCTACAAATTAAACATCCTGCAGCAAAGCTTTTAAATATTAAAGAAAGACGACAATTTCATCCGTTGTTGTTCTCTTCCTGCCAGGTTAGGTAACAAGTCCCATAATTTACAAAGAACATTTTACTCTGCCTCATCAGTGGTAAAAGCCTTATCTAGCTCTCCTCTGGTGTACAGCCGTCTGACATTCAATGAATCTTTCCATATGCTTTGCCGTTTCTGTCTTTGTTCAAATTTTGTTGAGCAGAAACGGAGCATTTATTGTACGGTGTGGCAAACAGTAGATCAATAGTCTATGTTTGGCTAAAGAGCATTAAATGTGAAGAACAAACCGTAACTGCGGAGGAGATAAAGCACCGCAACCTCTCATTGTTAGTTTCTTAAATACAAAGCATGAGGAGACTTTTGCATCGAAGAAGTGACACACCCAAACCAGTCTGGCCGAGTTCCCAGATGACAATGTACGCAAAGACCTATTTCTAAATGCAGCTATGTTGCCTTCTTTGGTCAGGAATACCCCCTGCGTGGGTGTTAAATGTTTTTTGTGGTTTTTTTTAGAAAGAGACGTATCATTTTTGCTTTTGAAGCCCCTTCTTCGCTTCGCAAGAAAATGTACTTCGTGGCATAAGTAAAACTTTGATAGTTCTTTTGTTCCTTTCTGCATATCAAATAAAGCGGCTTGAGCGCTATGTACAAATCCATCACCACCTTATTCAGCTTTGCTAACGTTGCTCACACTCCTACCTGTATTAATTTCAGCAGTGTTCGTTACTATATTATAACACCGCAAAGTTAAATTAAGTTAAACAACGGAATGTGTTTATGAAAACACAACAATAGTTTACAGGCTTCAACATATAAATTAATTTCAGTTTCATGAGTTGGGATATGGTTAAGTATATGTAGAAGTACACACGAATAATATATCACGTTACCATACATTCCATCAAAACAAAAGGCAACGTGAAATCTATTGTTTAGTTTTTTCATAATAAAGTCTCTGATTCTTAAAATAACTGTTTTATTGTTCATCTATATGTCACCTGATGCAACCACGTACAGATACGTGACAAAAATTAACACTCTTTTTCTTTCCAATTAATGTATTTCTAGGTGAATTCATCTCAATCCGATAGATGTATTACTTGCGTGAAGTAAGTACTTTTCGACAGTATCACA
>JBCAUI010353961.1:0-14927 GCA_038406195.1 Haplosyllis anthogorgicola | reverse complement strand
GGAATTTGGTCTCCTCTGGCCAAAAGAAATATTATTTGCTTCAAATAGAATGATCTGGGATCAAATCAATACCCTAATGCTATTACAATACGGATTGTGAAGTTAACCCTTTACTTTCTAAAAAAGTCACTTCGCGACATATAGAAACATAAATTTCACAGTGTGCTTTTTATGCGAATGGATTTTTTAAAAGGCTACACAGCGATACGTCCTCCCTCGTGTTTTTGCTAAAATGACTTGTTTGACAGACATAACTCAATCACGCAGAAGTTTTGCTATGTACAATGTTGACGGATTGAACTGCTTACCGTTTTTCACTCCAGACTTGCCAGGAGAAATTTGTTGTTTAAATGGGAACGCTTTCATTATGGACCTAATTTGGTGTAATTTTTCAGTAATTAAGCTGTAATGAATACTAAAGTGGCGTATAACATCAGGAAATTGTTCTGATTATCTTATTTTGGGCTTGATTTAAGACTTTTGGAACTGACTCCAGAAATATTGTTTATAAAAAGTGTGATTTATTTTCTGGTAATGACCATTTTGATATGGTAAACATCTCGTGCAAATTCTTGTTTGGTTCGAAACAATGTTGAATACGTTTCGTTATGCATACAAAGAACGTTTTTGCTTATTTTTCTGTTTTTCTGTTTTGTTTTATGTTTTTATGTTATTTAGTATTTACCTATTGCCTGCATATACTATGATACTCGATTTACTACGGAAAAAGTGTCAAAAAGTTTTGGTGCACATCGTACATATGCAAAAACACACATCAGACCAGTGAAACATGTGAACGAACTCGGTTCTTTATCCATAAAAATAATCAATTCTCAACAGTTGTTCTACGAAATAACTAAATATACTAAATATATTGTATGTTCAGAACAGTTATTTCCAGAGACGTTATCCTGATGTGAATTAAGTTCCAGATTATAGCCTGGTATCCTGCCAGACGTCTGTGTACATAGCTTCTAGGTTTTCATTGTGAAGATTATTTCATGCACATCAATACGCAAGTTTATTTTGGTAAACTTGCTGAACATCGTTTACTGTTGATTGTATTCCTTCAAAATTAACTTAGGTATCTGTCAATAGCCCAAATACAGCGATAAAACATGAAACAGTAATAATTAGAAGTAGGTTAGACATGAAGGAGAAACAAAAATCGACATACCAAAAATCCTTGCAGTATGGACAACTTTTTTATTTTTCAAATATGTAACTGTATTGATATCTTACTAAAATTAGACATCCCACAGACGTAAAAGATAAATTGAAACTTATATTTCATTACCTGCGAGTAAACTTTGACAGACTCTTTGAATTTTTCAATTCGATCCCCAAAATGTACATTGTCAACGTGCATTCACAAAAACACTGCCGCTGACCTGGAAAATATCCAATAAATTAGTACTGAAAGTATTCATTATGTCTCCCGACTTTCACTTGTTAATGGAGCGTTTGCTGAAGAATGTGAAAGGTCTCAAAGTAAAAAATTAAAAGTAAAAGAATGTGTACGCCTACCTAGCATGGCAAGAAGCATTCCATTGATCAGAGGAGCTACATTTTATCCAGGCAACTGTTATGTCAATTCAAATGATGCTGTACCAAATTTAGCATTCAGCAGAAGCAACATTTTGAACCATATTCAAACAAACCCACATATTTGTTTACTTACTGGAGATATGTTTAAATTGAGACATTCACGCAGCCAGCATCAATCTGCATGTCAAATACGATAAAAAGTAGTCAATGAATACTGAGCAAAGAAGACTGAAATATTAATAATATTATGACATGGTGCTGTGACAAAACTTTAGCACTTAGCGGTTCCAAAATGCAGCCAAAAAAATAACTGTCCGAAAGGGTAGAAAACGTAGCAAGAATACCATCGAGTCTAGGGCTCAGTTTCCGCTCGTCGATTACGAAAGATTAGATTAAGAAAATATGACAGGAAAGGTCTACACCTGTGTAACTTTTTAGGGT
The DNA here is from genome assembly GCA_038406195.1 of Haplosyllis anthogorgicola. NCBI lineage: Eukaryota > Metazoa > Annelida > Polychaeta > Phyllodocida > Syllidae > Haplosyllis > Haplosyllis anthogorgicola. The sequence goes on along the minus strand of JBCAUI010353961.1, from coordinate 12,938 downwards.
TGATTTGATTGATTTGATTTGATTTATTCATTATCCATGTTCATGTATGGAAGTTATTTCCCCGACTTCCTAAATACTAAATGACCACTTATCCATTTAACATGTTTTCATGGTCGACTCTTTCATCTTTAAAATAGGCTGATTACTCTTATTGGTTAAAACTATTACAAGAGCACAAACCTACCATATTTTTGTGATCTTAGCGAGGATAAACTGATCCTTGTTTTGTTTTCATAAATCATGTTATGCAGGCGACTATCAATAGGCTGTTCTTTGTTCATTCAAGACAATAGAATTATGTGCCCAAGAATAATTTCCCTTTGCCATTTCAAGTGAGAAATGCAACAAGGTACATGTTGTTTGTTATTGCCGTAGACGTCACATAAATTGTTTGAATTTTATGCAGAAAGTGAAATGGAAGAAAAACACCTTCTATTTATTCGTCTGCATCTCTTGTATCTGCCAAGTAAAGTTAAAAACAACAAAGGCAAGAATTTATTTTACCCCGCGGTTTCTTTCCGGAAGATATAAAAAAAGTTCTGCTTTTGTTTTGAAATTATTTATTTAGAAATGAGATAATAACAGATGGTTTATCACCAAAGCCCTTAATATATATTAGTTATTAACCATGCATTAAATGTCGTTAGTACGGATAGATATTTGACTGTTGCTACAATAAAGATATGTACACTAGGTGTGCAGCTTACACTTGATTATCGAAATTTTAACGCATTTACGTAATTGATCTAAAAAAGACAAAAAATTAAAAATCAATACAAAACAGTCCATTGTCAACTACACCATGTGTTTCCTTTTCTATTGAAACATCTGTTATAAAGTTTCTATTTAAATTAAACTTGGGTGAATCAATTTGGTTGAATTTAGTATGAACTATATAAATAGTTGTATGTCCTCTATGATACATGTCGCAATCCAGCCACGCGTTGTAAGTTTTAAGTGTGAACAAGATGAGTTCAAGTAAGGAAATCAACGAAACAGTAACGCCTAAGGAAATTTCAAAATCTAGAGGTACACTATGGAAGGGTACAGTTTGGGTTACAGTTGCTCTCGGATTATGTTTCTTTGCAGCTTACCAGCTTGTTGGTACCACTGATATGGGCACGTACGAAGAAGGGGCTACGCTGCATGAGTCCCCAGGATTGTTAGGTGTTATCTCCTCCACAATGGGTTTTTCGTCTAGTGTGAGGGCAAAAAGACAAGACGAAAACGACTGGTCCTACCCCGATGATTTTGGCGGTCAAGAGTACGATGATTTTTGGAATTCTTATTTTGACGATTTCAAAGATATGTACGAGGATACCACTACACGGGGTGGAGAAACTAGGGTTCCTACACCGACACAATCTTCTACTGGAACAACAATCGTGCCCACATTTACGACAGCAATCTGGGAATATTCAATACCCACAACAGCAACAACCACAAAACAGGCAACAACAACATCCAGTATCACAAGTACACAAGTAACTGAAGAATCAAGTAACATTCAGACAGCAGAAACGACGGAAGAAGTAACAACAGAGGAAGAAGCAACAACAAAGGAAGAAGCAACAACGAGCGCAATATCTTCAACACAACCTTGGTGGTTCAGGGAAAACGACAATCCAACTATCGGCGACTGGTTAGAAACAACGAAATATCCCACTGAGCAACCAGAAGGCCCATGCTATCCAGATTCTTACAGAATTGGCCAGGTTTGTGAGCTGACAGAGAGGCAGTTGGAATTGTTTGGCCAAAATATCAGCATAGCAGATGTGGCTTCCTTGATATTTGATTCGGCGACTCTGGACGCGTTAACATCTGAATGTACTAACGGTACGTGGTGTCTTGGAACAAGCAAAGATAGGGCGATGTTTGAAGATCTCAATCACAGTTTTCTGGAACTGTGTCCTCTAACAGACTGTCTTCTTGAAGTTCCTGATATGTGTATGAACCAGGTATGACATCACTGAATCTAACAGTTATGAACCACAATACTACCATTAAAAATAAAATAAATGACACTTACCTTATCGATTCAAGGTATCAGACACAGTAATAAGAATATTGTTACGACGAACAAGAAGGGTGAAAACTAGCAAACATCGATACATAAAATCGCCTCAAACCGCTCAATATGCTGGAAAACGCACAGCAGCTATTCCTCAATGGTGCATATTTTCTGGCAAAATGTACAGATATTTAAGAATGTGTAACTATGTTGACACAAGTTTCTTTCATGCCAATTTTAACGTGAAGTGACTGTTTTATACTTTGTCAACGGGTAGGTTCTACTTGGAATAGATTCAGATTCACTTGACCTCTTCGACGCAGTGGGTGATCATTTTCTGATATGGGTCCTCACCGAAGCATAACACACGCAATTCAAAAGTAACTGTCTGAGAATTACCCAAAGTGTGTGTTGCATAATGACTACACTCGCAACTAGTTTTTATGACTACTTTCAGGAGGGACGTTTTGCAATATCCACGCTAATGCTGCTTTGCGAGACAACTCAGGCTAATTCCACTGTATCAGTCTCCTGTATAAGATCCATTATGAAAATGTCCCACGTTACTATGGTTAACACACGAAGACAGGAAAATGGAAACAGCGAGGTAAAAATCCAACGCAGGCATAATTTGCTGATGGTATATCAGACTGCTGATATTTGTTCGACAAGACTAAAAGTTTCGCTTGCTACTTGCGGAACAAGGGAATTTGATTCAAGTGTCAAAATAATGTATATGTATACATTACAAATTTATTGATTTATAAAGTGTTATTGTATATTATATATCATAAAGTCAAGCGACCAATAGACATTTGACCATTTTAATTGAGATTAAAATTAAAACGTCAACTTGGAATTTTTTTGAGCAAACGTTCGTGTACTTTCCAATTATTTTGTCTAATAAGCCAAATAAATTATTATGCCTGAAACTTAAAGAAAAGGCTCAACCATTGGCAATTCGCCCTTGATGCAATCACTAATCCAACGTTGATTCCATTGCTGTTTTGCAGGGAATTTGCCAGGAGGCAGATATGTTTGAGTGCCAAGGTTCCTGCAGAAAGGTTGGTTTCTTTTAATTGACTGGACTTGCCAAATCCAAAGATTGTTATCACTAGAGTAATTTAACATAAAAGATATCTGAGCAATGCATACAATGATTTCAATTCTGTTTCATTCCTTTTTTGCAATGACAAACCAATATTGCTTACATGGCTTTTTATATTTTCAGTTTGCTCAGCAGTTACGGTGCATGTGCACTAATTGTCAGCACAGATATGATTTATTCGAAGAGTGAGTTCTTCTAGTTAATTGTAAAACGATTGTTAAACACATTTGTCACATTTGATACCAAATATGGTGTATGATGTAACTAATCAATTTCTTCTTTTAATCTTTTGATTTATCTGTTCCAGATTTGGACCTTGGCAGTGGTACTTTGCTATGGAAAACTCAATTTACAGATGCGAGTTAAACTCATCTGATTGCACTATGTTTCAGGAATCTTCGGTGCCGTTTTACCAGGTAAAATAATAAATTACATCACAACATAAAAAGTGAACGAGTTATGGGCATTTTATAGACAAAATTTCTACTTAAATATTAAACTGAAGGCTGGACTTCAATTCTGTAAATGCCTGAATGCTCTGAGAGCAATCAAATTTAATATAAATGAACATTTCATTCAGGGATGGTGGCCTAGATTGCAGTCAATGGATACCACCGTTGTATCAGTTACGGTGGCATGTTTTGTAACATTGACTGGATTTGTAGCAGTTGTTGTGGTTTGCGTGAAGAAGATTCCGAAATACAGCAGAAACAAAGTCCAGTACAAGGAAGTGAATTATGACGATGATGAGAGTGATGATGATGATGTCTTAGCTGAATTCAGTCCAGCATAGCGCTCTATCTGCTGCAGTGTACAGTCGTATTTGAAATACTCAATTCCATATCTATATTCTAGTCGTGCTTTTATAAAAATGACTTGTATGTATCTTGTTATAATATATTTGTTTAGATTGCATCTTTATTGCCACCCAAAACGCTGCTGATTAATTGCAAAACTATTGTTGGTTATTTAACAAACAACTGCATTGAAAATCCTCTTGTATATTTATAATGGATATATACATATAAATAAAAATGGTCAAGAAATTAGAAGAGCTCTGTGATAACATTTCATACAAAAGATTACAAAAGTAAGTTTATTGGGGCGCGATTGCCAGCTTTTCAAAGCTAGTCAGGTCAATTAGTGCTGACCCTTCTTTCCGGGTAGCTTATTGAAGTAGGCCTAATATTTAGTTAATTTATGTAATGTAGCCTTTCTAATTCTCCTTTCCTTTGATACAAGAATCATCAGCATCTCCTTACGTCTCCTTTACTCCTCCTTCACGTATTTCTCTCTTCTATTATCTCTCTCATTCACGCATCTATCACATGTGATAAATGACCATTGAACCACTTGACTTTTTGTTTCATCCTCATTATAATTTATACCTTTATCAATGCACATTGAAACATGTTACCATTTTTAAGTGCTCATTCAAATATGGCGTATTTATTGATAACGCAATGTTATATCAGTACTATTTTGCGCGCAACTAAGTACAGCCAATGTACAAATGTTTGGCAAATGGCTCGACAGCTTTAGAAAAATTTCCACGAATTTGAAACCAAAAATAATATTTCACAAGTATTATATCATGGCTAATTTAATAATTGAAGATGGTCTAAACGTGAAACAAACACCCGGGTTGCGTCTTTCATAAAGTTTCTAAACGGGGCGAACTGCAGAAGACTACAGGGAACAAAATATCAAAAGAAACACCAACTATCAGAAACGAGCAGAAATAAATCCATTGTATTGTGACTCAAAATGGTCTAAAACGTACGTGACATTCATGTATCCGAGGGTTAACAGAGGATAAGTGAATGAACAAGCAATATAAACGGAATTTTCCAGGCCAAAATGACTGAAAAATAGTGAATTATCTCAAAAGTACATCTCGTTGAGAAATTAACAAAACGATGAAACATCCAATGTTCAAGTTTGTGCACTTATTGATCCAACACAGTACAACTGAGTTGGCATGACCGGATAAACAAATCCTAATTCTTCCCGTGTGATCTGGAATTTTCAAACTTACGTACTTATCATCTCAGTGAATCAAACAATAAATCATTGATGACGTTAAATCGTGATAATTTTCATTTCATGGCTTATTTTATTTGTTAAGAACTTTTCAAAATAAGTAAAATACAGTGATGCAATTTTTAATGGTTATCTGAACAAATTTAGATGAGACGATATTCCTTAATGTAACTTCGACATCAGCAGTCAGCTCATGACTTTTATCTATTTTTACTACAAATAGCAAGTAGCTTCAAATAGCTTCATTCAAACAAAACACAGCGTGGATTTCTATTCAATTAAGATGAAGAGTCGCGAATAAACACTAATCCTACTAAAGTAAGCTATTCAGATAGAATTCACTGTAATTTTATACCTGTAAGTATGTATCGTATGTATTGTGCAATTCAAAGAGAAAAAGCTATAAAATACAACATACGATGGTTTTAATAAATTTCACTGGTACACAGATAGAACTGTCGCTGGTGTAAAAAAACCCGATGGAAATATATATTAATTCCTTATCCATCTTCTGTTCACCCGAGATAAAGATTCATAGATTAGAATGTAAATCCTGATTGGTTGATATTCTATCTGAAGGGAGAAACGGCGCAATAAAAGTAAGTTGATGAACCATTGGGCTTCAGTCTATCTGATCCATCACTAGCTGAATCCAGACTCGAGGTAAGCATTTATGATTTCACAATTTTTTACATCTTTTGTTTATTTGTTTGTTTTTTGAATATTAAATTTCCATTTGTACGGTACGAGAGTGATATATTCATTTACAAAATGTTTATCTTCCTAATTCTCAATATCGTCATCATAGTCAACAATTTCGGATGTTACTGCGAAACTTTTTTCATGATTTTTATCTTTTACTGCTCGACTGGATAAACATTTTACGTTTCACATGAAATGATACAAATTGTTTCAGATTTCATAAACAAAACAGAACACAAAATGTCTACTGAGAAGAAATGCCCGTTCACCTGGCCCATGCCTGATGTGCCGAGTAGATGTACGTACAGTCTGCAGAATCCTCACGCACCATCGCCTCATCGTCATGTCAGACCGTAAGTACTTCATTTTTCGCGCATTAGATCTGACAAAAATGTGCCTATTCGCCTATCAGTCAAAGTTATTCATAAATATTTGGCTTATCGTAGGTTCATTACGATACACATGTACACAGTGTCATTTGCTAGCCAAAATAAAAGAGTGTTTGATCGTTATGTAACTGTCTTGGTAGTCGAGGTTTCTCCTAATTCCTAACGATCTGACCAAAAAAAACCTCAATTAGGAAAAACCACGAGTGTTTGCGAAATACTAAAAATGTTCAACCGTCTGTTATCTGGAATGTTTCAGCCTCAGTGAAATGACCTAAAATGTCTTGAGAGTGAAATATCTTGATGAATACCTTAATGTGCTGGCGCTTTGAAATTTTTACGGATTAGCGCTCTGGTAGCAGTATCTACAGAACCGATAGTGCTCTAATCCCAACTCCGATGCACAAAATAGGATTATCAGTGTCAATCCGCCAACACACGGTCATTTTATCGTGTTGCAATATTTTGGCATGCATTATCAATAGACTATTACGAATGCAACGACTAAACAAACGGGTGTGAACCTTGCATTTGTTGAGTGAAGTAAATTTATCATATAAATTTAGTCAGTTTAAGGTCGTCTTAAATTTGTGCATACATACATGTATAGATCGCTTTACTTTCAGGGAACCAGCACCAAAAATTCTTCCCAACATCCTGTACAAGACCGGAGATACACCAATGGTTCGTCTCGATAAAATCGCTAAAGCTGAAGGTCTAAAATGTGAATTATGTAAGTACCAAATTTAACCCAGTTCTCCCAACCGTGTTTTCTTACTTGGAAAAACAAAAAGATTTACAAAAGATATTATCAATAAGAAAGATGCCGGGTCACTGTTCATTGCAACCCTTTTGTTAACATTATTTGTTAAATGGAAAGTGTCATTTGTTTATGCTTCTAAAGTGTACATACATTGGCATCCCCGATCTAAATATTCTTAAACGAGCAGTAGCTCAATGTATTATCACTGTTCAACGTCGGAAGCGAAATATAAGTCAATGACTGACGGGCATTAAACCAAGTGCATTATTTATCCCCTCCTTGCCGCAGTTTTTTCTAAAGCAAGCGTCTCTTTTGAAACTGTGATTCTTTCTTGCAGTAGGAAAATGCGAGTTTCTCACAGCGGGTGGAAGCGTGAAGGACAGAGTAGCGATGAGATGTATTGAAGATGCTGAAGCCGCAGGAAAAATCAAGCCAGGTGATACACTGATAGAACCAACATCAGGAAACTACGGTAATTATACAGATTATTCCACATTCTACAAAAAGGTTGCGCTGATCCTAGAGAAGGGATTGCGACAGCTAGTATATTACCAAAACACCCTTTCCAGATCATGAAGTTACTATTAAGTTTAGCGCCAGACAACAATTGAACTTCATGCTGAGCTCATTCAATTCCATTGTTGCGGGACCCTAAACTTTGATAGTAATTTCATGATCCGTGCCGTCAAATGAACTGTGGTATTCGATTTAGAGAAAAAATATGCACGTGTTTAAGCAAACTATTCGTCTAACAATATGCACTTCTCTTCTACATAAGCATAAGAGATTTAGAGTTTGAACGCCTTTATCTTAAGTGGTCTTGCAGACATTGTTTAGTAGTTGACCTTGTACTTATGCCGCACACGAAATAAAATCAATTATAGCGTAAAGTAGAGCACATCTTGGGGCACTAAACGTGTAGTATGAGCGTGTGTGCTGTATTGAACGTTAAATAAAACATGGCTCAAGTTCTGTGAAAAATACTTTACGCACATATATCGCTATCCCTATTTTGAGAAACAAAAATAAATCCCGCGAATTTATATAGGCAAATATTGTTAAATTGTAATTGTATGTTTGTAGGAATTGGTATTGCAATGGCAGCTGCTGTCAAAGGCTACAAGTGCATCATTGTCATCTCAGAAAAGATGAGCCAAGAGAAGGTGCGAAAGTGATAGTTTGTCTTTGTTCTCCTGTATTATCAGTAAGGAACGAACTTTTATTGCCCGTCAGGCGCTGCCACAATTGTGCTATAAAAATCGCGCCTTGTAACATACACATCGTACCCGACTAAATATGTAGAAAGCCAGTCGTGAAATTCCTATCAATTTACGTACGGAAAAAAAGAAAAAACAGAAGAATTCCACACTGTGCTTTTGATATCCTATTAGTTCCAAAACTAATAGACATTTCATCATTTGTTGAGGATTACCTAGCATTTGACTAAAGTGCACCTTTTAGTTGAAGTTAAATATAAGGTTTTTAGTAGTTTTTGATTGTTCTTGTTTGTTCAGATATCAGCATTTCTTGTTTAATTCCAAACCTTTATTATATGCACGCGTACAGGTTGATGTCCTCCGTTCCCTTGGTGCAGGAGTGGTGCGAACACCTGCAGTCGGGAAAGTGAACAGTCTGGATTCCCACATAGCCAGAGCGTACAAACTGCAAAGTGAAATCCCCGGTTCAGTGGTTCTCGACCAGGTAAGGGGACGACGTCCTACAAATATTTTGCTGGTCGCATTTCGCATTCGGCCGCATTGTGGCATTAAACTTTACTCAGTGAGGAGTTGACATCAAAGCAGAAAATGACTAAGAGTTCTATTTCACTGCCTTTTGCTAGTCTACTATATTTTGCGCTTCTTTCCCGAAACATTTATTTTTCACACAGCTAGGAATGAGAACCAATTTCATTTCCTCTTGATCACAACTTTTGCAATGAGTAAACTCATTATACATCTCACTAATTAACATTGTCTTCTAATGTCAGAGGTCCCGATTCTTTATTCCAGACATAGGATAGAACATCATAATGTGTTAACCACTTAATTTCTATGAAAATGTCATGCTATTTAAATAGCACATTACATCAGATGTGTACATCTGTCTTGTAGGCTTTCCTGACTGGTAAGGTTTGTTTTAAATTGTGACTTTTTGGGTCGCCTTGCTTCTTAGCTAATTTATTGTTTCAAACATTTGCTGAAATCTTAAATGATTTGAATAACCATCAACGAAGAATGTTTAATGTAGCAAAACGATTCGTATTAGGAATTGCGTGGGCATAAGTCGCCATGCAGGAGGGAATGACATATTTACACCCGTCACATCTAGGGCTGGGGCGATTGATCGGATATCTGATGAATCGATCGGGATGACTTAAATTGGCGATCATCGATTTTAATTTTACCATCGGATCATTGTTCTTATTTGGGCATAAGATTTTATGTTACATAGTTTTCATTTAAAACCCATCGGATCATTGTTCTTATTTGGGCATAAGACTTTATGTTACATAGTTTTCATTTAAAACCCATGAAAGGTTTCAAAGTTGAACACATATCCAATCAATATTACCATAGTAACCTTCTGTACTTGCTGAGCAATACAATTTGAGTTCTTAAATATTTTTTTATATTAGTTCTGTCACAGAACGATAATGTCCAATAGCTCGATTCTTTAAATGGAGTACAGATGTGACACGCTTCAAGCCAAGTTTGAGTAGAATATTTCAAATCAATATGGCAGCCGATGCATCGATCATCGATCGATTTTAAGCTGCCAATCATCGATGATAGCATGGACCCGATGCCCTAGCTCTAATCACACCATCCGGTTCATTGCCCGTCAGATGCTGCCAGGACTATAGGTGGCGACAGAAAAGTCCTTTACATTTGTATTGCAGTTCGGTACACGATCATGCACTTTTGCTACAAATTTGCATTTATTAACTTTGGCTTCCTTTTCCTTCACGCAGAATAGAAGACATGACTTATCTTAGCTCTCACCAATTGAAAGTCTGCTTGTAAATGAGCTGTAACCCTATATGGACATGTAAGTTCATGAAGCTGTTGTTTCTTATTTGCTAACAAATTGTTCTCATTTACAGTATCGTAACGCCAGCAATGCGTTGTCCCATTATGACTACACCGCCGAAGAGATCCTCGATAATTGTGATGGTAAGCTCGATCTTTTAACTCACACACTAACAAAGTACATATCAAATTTTAATTTGCTGTAATATCATCAATCAGTAATATACCCATGAGACACGGAGCATTTTCTTAAGCTTAATCTTTTATTTCAAAAGGAAAAGTCGACATGATCGTGTGTGGGACTGGTACGGGTGGAACGCTCACCGGATTATCCAGAAAAATGAAGGAACGAAATCCTAAGTGCATCGTAAGTCTTCCGTCTGTTGCTCAGTTCTGCAGTTTCTGCTACCATGCCACCACGACAGAAAAAGTAGTACTAAGAATAATAGTTTCCTTAATTAGTCATTTGTATATTAATTGAAAATGGAAAAAAAAATAAACCACAATTGATGTAAATGAACTAAGGCAATTCTGTCATAAATCCCGGACTGTGTAGTCTGATAAAGGTTCTTCTACTTTAGGTAGTTGCAGTTGATCCAAATGGCTCGAAAATGGCTGAACCCACACCAATAAACAACACTAAAGAAACATTCTTTGAGGTGGAAGGAATAGGACATGACTTCGTACCAACAGTTTGCGACAGATCTGTAAGCATCAATGAGAATTTTGTATTCAAAACTTAATTAGAGAGTGCTATTACATTGCTCGATTCCAATAGGAAGTCGTCTACAAGGGACGTAAAGTGCGTAAAGAGCGCATTACGTGTAGTTCACGTGCATAAAGATTTTAGGAAAGAAGTAAAATTTTTCTATGGAAAACTAAAATATACTGTGTGCATATTTCGACTTGCGAGGACTATGCATAAAACCAGAAAGGACATGTTATGTTTTCAGTTGGTAGATAGATGGTACAAAGTATCCGATAGAGATACCTTCCGCATGGCCAGAAGACTCATCAAAGACGAAGGATTGTTGATTGGTAAGTTTACCCATAGGTTAGGTTTTGTACTGTGCTATTGTTGAGTTTTCTCAAAGTTGAGTTCCTGTTAGCGACAAGGTCAGTGTAAATTTTGTTCGCAAAATAAAAAAGCACATCTTGAGTTCGATATTTGGGCAATATCGTGGCATTATCGTAGTGGAATCACGCCTTCTGCTCAAGTCTTTAATTTCATGTCTAACAAAGTGAACTGTACCAATTTAGGAGGAAGTTGTGGAACGGCTGTACATGCCGCAGTACAAGCCAGTAAAGACTTCGGAATGAAGGAAGGCCAGAGAGTTGTCCTGATACTACCTGACTCCGTCAGAAATTATATGTAAGTAAAATAGGTCAACGTAGACAATTAACTTATTAAAATGAGGATTAAATTGAAAGAGAACTAAATACATTTGCTTAAGACATTGTGTGGATCATCATACCTGCATTTTGCTTACGTGTGATTGTACTTTGCAGCACAAAGTTCCTGAACGACGATTGGATGATAGAAAGAAACCATCTCAATGATGATGAAATTGAAGGCAGTCAGCAATGGTATGTAATGCCGGCGATCTTACTAAGTTATCGAAAGATGCATTAAGTTACTTGGTATTTCAATAGTGATAATTATTATAACTTCAATCATTTTATTCAGGTGGTTCAAGCTCCCAACATCTCGACTGCCAGCTAAGCCAGCTGTGACAATTCCAGATGATGCAACAGTCGGTCAAACTCTGCAGGTTATAGAAAATGACGGACACCAGTTCATGCCTGTTCTTAATGATGTTGGGTACGTGTTTTCTCTCTTCAGTAATTATCCTTTAATTGAAACGAGAATGAAGCGCGGCAATGGAAGAACAAATTGTGTGTCTCAAAAGCGCTAACATTGTTTTTTTCTTTAGAAATACAGCAAATCAACTTATGTCACTCTCTTTCAGAAAAATCCTCGGTGTGGCAACTCTAAACCACTTAATGGGAGAAATTACGAAAGGACGGGTGTCATTAGAAGATCCTATATCGAAGGCTTTGTTCAAGAAGTTCAGAAAAGTATGATTGCAATAATCATATCTGATATATTTGTTTCTCTCATTTGCTTGATATGAAGACAAATCTTATCACTTATTAGATTGAAAATCTTCCATTTAGTAGATGAACGATTTTAAAGTTTGCTTTATGTTTATGCAGGTTGAATCAGATACACGACTTGGTGTCCTTTCTCGGTTTCTGGACAGGGACCACTTTGTACTTGTAGACATGCCCCAACAACGTAAGTTAACAAAACATTTCAGAGTTAGTGCACATTGCCTTACTGATACTGAAAACTCTATGATAACAAAAGTAACTTACACTGGCTTGGAAACGTCCTCAAGTTCATGAACAAAAGTCCATCTTCCTATTTCAGAAAATGGAATCAGCAATGGTAACGAAGTGCACAGTGATTACGGAATTTTTACCAGAATGGACCTACTCAACTTTATAAGCAAAAATGCCAAGCTACAGAAAACAATAACTAGTTAGTTCTCATGTATGCTACCAAATTAAGTTTACACATTAATCTCAATAACACACTTAATGTTTTATTAAGCTTCAGCTTATTGTATTAGTATTCTTTTAATAGCTCGTTTTTGGTTTTCAATTAAATGTTTACGATTGTCACGTGGATTATTACGAGACGTCCCCACAATAATACTTGCATGATGTATATAGTTTAATTTACATAGACTACAACACCCCAAACCGAACCACTTTCGTAAAATTCGGCACTACGACTTCTCCTACAGACAAGCAACTATTCAAATTCTGTAACAAATTATTTTATTATGTAAAGACACTCTCTTGGCACATTTTACAATGTATAAAATAT
>JBCAUI010353850.1:0-14928 GCA_038406195.1 Haplosyllis anthogorgicola | reverse complement strand
CCAACTTCTGGCTTGATCCTTTTCTTCTTTGAGGGGGACTGGATTATTTTGATTTCAGGTTCAGGTGAAGATAAACTCTTGGGGTTGTCACCTACAAATTTGACAGTTGATGGTTAATGATCTGTATTCATCCGTATTCGTTGTGAATACAGAGCATTTTCAGTGAATATGCATGGAAAATTCTTTTACTTATTTCAACACTAGATGAAGCATATTATTTACATACAATTGACTCTTTAGAATGTCAGATTACTATGGATATGTATTTTTACATTTAAATACACTTGGGCCTAAGTTTCGGAAATTTTTCTGCACATGGTTTTAACTTTTAAAGTTTTCAAACTTTTCACATGGCTAGTTTTACATAAAAATATTACAATAACTAAGGATAAATATTACATAAAATTTCTGATATGATGTATAATACTAATACTTACTAGTATCCCCAGATTTGATGGAACTCCTGAGTTTGTAATTTTTCCTGACAGTGCCAAACTTTCCCCTCCCAGCCTTGTCAGCCATTTTGGGGCCCCTGCTTTGATATGGGTCAACCCCATGTCAAGTTTGTGATGTCACTTCCTGTTAGGATGTTTTCAAATGAAATGCACATGCGCGAACGCAAATACTGACGAATACAGTTCATTATGATGTACTCGTGATGTAAAGACTCAAGACAGAAGGAGACTGGCTCAAGACAGAATCTCAGGCTGTAACCCCTCTGCATTGAACTTATTTGAAAGAACTGTGGTAGAGAGAGATCATGTGGAGACCAGTTCAAGTCTACGACTTGAGGCGGAAGTTTCGGAGAATCTGACGTCATACAACACGCGGAGTCCGGGTCACGTGATCTCTCTAATTTGGTCGCCATTTTTGTATTGTATATCCGAGAAAGCAGAAGAAAAACACTGAAATCTGCCTTATATCCAAACCACAGACATAATTATGGTATCATAGAGGACCTACGGGGAGTACTCTTGAGTTACAGTGTGTAAACTAAGCGGCATGAGGTAAATGAAGGAGGTAAGATCCAAACTAAAATAGCATCACAAGCTGTCAAAATTTGCCCATATTTGACAAAGCGTGGCTTTTCCATGCACCTGTCAAAGTAAAAATGCACGTATCTTTAAACTGAAGCCAAAAATCTGTGGTTCAACCACACTGCTGTAATGTGTAGAGTTTAATGTTTAGAAAATCCATGTGAAATACAGATTTTCTGTGCGAAAAGCGCTTGTAAACAGCGTTTTTCTGAACAAAGGGATCTATGAAATGTCAACACAAAAGTGTCAACAACACAACTGGCACTTTGACGATTTGCTAACAGAAAGGCACCGATTGCGAAGCTCCCCATTGATAGTTTTTAAAAAGCCCAGACATTGTATGAATTGAAGGTGTTTAAAATGTAATAAGATTTGTAAAAGTTGACAAAATAGCTTTGTTTTGGCAGAAGCAGGTGCTTGGGCATGTTTCTCGTCATGGTACTTGAGTGAGGTCACACACCGAGTATGAAGTCATTCAGTTGTGTCAAGTTCTTTGTGTAGATGGTATATTTTCAGCTGGTACACATGGGGGACACACAGTTATGCTTACTTCTCAGAACGTGGCAAGACGGGACACTTCTTTGTAAATTACAGTTTGCGATAACAATAGTAGCCGGAAAAGCGGACATTGCTGGCCTAATTACAAAGAAAATTTGTAGAGCGTTCAAAGGAAATATGAGTTATCAATTGATGACTAACAAGTACTAATCATTGATCAATAAGGAACAATGATAGTACTTTGAAAAGGGATCTTGATACTTCAAAGTTAACACCCGCATTTGGTTGTATAACTTTCTGATGTTCGAAATACAAGAACTATAACATTTATAAGTACAGGTAAGTTTCTTGTCATTGTCATAAAATCGAAGAGTATTTTCTAATATGAGTACTGTAAGTGCACGGGTATTTTCTTGTGTTTTTAATGACAAACATATGAAGGCTGAGTTTATTGATGGTATCACAACAAAGGATACTATCTCGCTCTGTGTTTGGGATTACTGAAGATAACAAATTGGAAGTTAAATTGTTGGTATCTTGTATAAACAATCATTAAAGGGAGTGGCGTATTGTGTAGTTTGACACTTTTAAATCCTCATTATTAGAGGTTGTTTAAAAGAGATGATATATATTTACTTAAGGGATAAGATCTGGTATAATTCTTAACAGGTAATTTGCGTATTGTCTTATGTTACCTTCATGATGTTATGTTGTAAGTCTCATTGTTATAACAAAGTGATTGAAGCAGGCTTTAAGATTAGGGTACAAAGAAACAATCTAGACATCGGCCTGATCAAAGAGAGAAATTCCATCGTAATAACTTAAAAGACTTAAACCAGACGTCCAGTCAGTAAAAAAAACCCCAGATGTATTAGTTGAAAGTGAGCACACAAAAGACATCGAGAAACTTATGTAATCGTTGCAAGACACAAGATACAGTATCTTGACCGGTATATCACACTTACCTCCGGTCATGATGCTCTTCTTTGTGCTGCATATGTGACACCCCCACCCTCTTACGTTGTACTATAACTGTACCAGTGATGGTTGTGAGTGGCAGAGATGACAGTTAATAGTTCACATTATCATCCTCTCTCGTTGGCAGTGTAACAAAGGCACACGCTGTAGCACAGAGTGCCACACCTCCCTCGGGTTTTATTGTCGATGGCAAGCCATGTGTACCAAGCCTGCCCCATTCTCAGAGCCATCTGTTTCAGGATATATTTGGTTTTCAATGTGGGCCATGTGCACAATGCCTTTTTGGACTGTGGCAAGGTGACAGAGATGGGGGCTCATAGCGTCCAACAGCACCTGGCTCATCCACAGCACCTGCCAGCCACTGACCATGTCACAAAAGCCCCAAGTGATAATGGAAGAAGCCATGTAAGCCGGCCCACAAACAAAGCCATGCTCAATCAAACATATATATTAATTTGATTATCTAAGGAAATAGATATACGGCCTGGTGACAAATTAAAGCCTTATAGGGGAAGTCGACTGATGTGGCCGTGTGGCTCATTGTCTTGCCACCCTTGGACATCAATATTCAAAGTGATGTTAATGAGGCACATGGCTAATTATAATAACACAAGAAAATCTGTTAAAGGGTTTTGTGACACTTGCTTGCCCTTTAATAAACCCTTCAGTTGCCAAACAGTCATCAGTTGTGTTTAGAAAGTGGAGGAGTTAAAGACACATGCAAAAAGTCTTACTTTGAAAGTAAATCGAAGAAATTGAAATCACAATGTGGATTATTAATTGATGCGGTGCTGCTAAAGAACACAAGGAATATTTTAACATCAGGTAACAAACACGTAAACAGTTGAACAACATGTAAACTTTGATACTTTCAGTGGGAGTGGTTTCTTTCTAAAACCACAACAACACAAAGAGATATCAATGTATTTTATCTTTTCAAAAACAGTTGTCTGCCTGATATTTGTAAAAATCACAAACAGCGTTATGAACATAAATACAAACTTATTCTAAGTTGTAATACATTTTAAAAAATGGAAACTAAGAGAAAGAATTTTTGTATGCATATTATTAACATTGGTTTTGAGCCGATCAGTCGACTGTGACCAAATTTGAGATAGTATTGAGAGCCAGATGGGCTGAGGTAACATCTGGTCTCGGGTCTATTTATACGTGGTGGGTAAACTAGTAAAATTTATCGGATGTCTACATATGTTACTTGTGAGATAATGGATCCTTTTAAATTTAACTAAATTAAACGCGTGACACTTTCATTGTCGGATCTTCGCTTTGGTCTTTTGGAAAATTCGATCAAATGGTCAAATTCAGCGAACAGCATACGTGATAATCGATTTCACCTGAAATTTAATTGAGACGGCATTTCTATCAGGAAATTATTGATATTGTTACTGTAGATAGTGTGTTGCTTAGTTTCCTTTATAAATATATATAAATAATCAACGTTTGAATAAATCAACATTTGAATAGTAACACGTCGAGACAGGCATATTTTTTGTTGTAGTGAAAAAAATAATGGTTTTGTCGGCATTCAAGAGTATTAAGATTATAGTTTGAAGGCTTGATCAAGATGCATGGATGCGCAAGCCTTTACAGAGCAACGCTTTAAGATTTGTTACAACCTGGATCCCCAGGGCGGTTCTGTGCTGAACCCTAAAGGGATATCTGCACGCACATACCGGTGCACATACAAAAGGTAATCCTGAAGGGGGAATGTTATTTGCAATCCTAGAAATAGTGTAACAAATATTCTTACTATTCATTGATATATTACACGTTTATCAGCTGAAATCAGCATGATAAAAGTGCGACCTGCAGAGTTTAACTTAACTCAGCCCTTGTTTTCAAGTCTTTACAATGTTGTTCAGCATTTAACTAGATGACAACATCTTCATGGTTGGATACCTATGCTGCTGTCAAGTTCATACCTGTGTTCTTTGTTGTGCACCTCTTTAGTCTGTTTATATTAAGTGTGTACATATTAGGACTTAGGACTGACCTTTGTTGAGGCTAAGAGGGATTTGCCGTATTAGGTAACCGCTTGCAACGGTATAAGTCGTAAAAAAGATCAGGCACCGTACTGTATTTAAGTGATCAAAGTTTAAATTTGGTAATGAAGTGATGCTTTTGAGGGATAGTTCGTACTTGACCAAAAGTCTTGACTTCAATAATATTGGTTGTAGTAATTGTTACAGAGATACCGAGTATGTTATTAACCTTATTCTGTTTGTTTATTTCAGGCTGTGTTGCATAGTGCATTGCGTGAAAGGCTGGTGATTAAAACGTGGTGCATTGAAGCCGAGAAAATAGCATTGGAGGAGAGAATCGGGATTTTTCCTTCGACAAACAAAAGTTTAACCCCTCCACCCTCCGACCGGACAGTTCCCCTCTCCTATAACTATATGAGGCGGGCGTCTCGCCTTTAGCTGTCAAGCTGGAAACTACCGGAGAATTTGTCCACCATTTTGCTTCACAGAGCATCTTTCCTTCCGAACCCATGATCATGGGGCAGAAGGTTTCTGGAGGAATAAAAACCATTGCACGGGAGCCGACGTACAAGGCGTTCAACCGTGAGCAAATCATGTACAACCCTGATTTTCAGAAGCCAAGTCGCCTGGACATGTTACTCGACATGCCGATGCCGTCGAAGGAAGTCCAGGAGCAGCAGGCTTGGAACGCTGACGACCGCTCATTGAACATTTTCGTCAAGGAAGACGATTCCACCACATTTCACAGGCATCCTGTGGCACAGAGTACAGACTGTATACGTGGACGAGCAGGTTACACGAGGGGTCTCCACGTCTGGGAGATCCATTGGAGTACACGGCAGCGTGGTACTCACGCCGTGGTCGGAGTGGCCACGAAAGACGCACCGTTGCACTGTGTGGGTTATCAGTCTCTAGTCGGAAGTAGTGCAGAATCGTGGGGGTGGGACCTTGGAAGGAACAAACTGTACCACGATGTCAAAAACAACCCAGGTCAAACCTATCCTTCCATCTTGAACTCAGATGAAAACTTTGTTGTGCCAGATAAATTTCTAGTCGTACTTGATATGGATGAGGGAACATTGAGTTTTGTAGTGGACGGACAATATCTAGGCGTAGCCTTTCGAGGTCTCAAAGGGAAAAAACTCTACCCTATAGTCAGTGCTGTGTGGGGCCATTGTGAAATTACTATGAAATACATGGGAGGACTTGATCGTAAGTTCTGTTCAATTTTACGCGCATGTAAAGTTTTTCAGGATATAAAGGAGTAATTCTCTACTGTAGATATATTTAAACTGCAAACTTACACAAAATGTGGTGTACTGTTTTCTGTCGTCACCTTGTTTTTAGTTGAAAATTTAATTGCATAATTTACATTTAGTGACATAATTATATGTTAAACTAATAGTTCAAGTCATGATAATTAGTAACGATCTTAACTAAGTGTTTTCTTTCTCTTTTAACAGCTGAACCACTGCCACTTATGGACATCAGTCGACGAGTGATTCGTCAAACGCTAGGCAAGGATAGACTTCATGAAATTCACAGACTGCCACTTCCAAACTCTATCAAAAGTTACCTTTTCTACCAACAATAGCACATTCTAGTAATAACTAGGCAAATGGACCACCAACAGTTTTTATATTATTATTGTCCAGACATGCCTTCACCTGAGATGAAGGTTGCCAAATGATGGCTTTTGAATGGAAAAAAGCTGCTTTCAAATCATGGGAAACTTGAAGATTAGATGTTCAACACAGGACGCTCATCAGTTCATGAGTCTGCTCTACCAGCCAAGTCAAGACGGCTTGTTGGTTATACACACAAATCAAACGAGTCTCACCTCACAAACTCTTTGACCGTATTATTTATTACGAGATGCCTTGTTTTTATCTTCATCGGTGTTTATTATCATATGTGCAATAACGTTATATCAGCCAAATCAACTTGCCCACTTAATGCACCACCATGTGTTTGCATTAAGCTCTTGACCTGATTGTTTTAACGAAAAATGATTTTGCTCGAAATTTTTGGTCATTAAAAAAAGGAAAGACCAAACTTAAGAGTCTCTGATAGCAATCAATCTTCAAAGCTTACTGTACGAGCTTCAGGTCAGGAGTAGCATAGATAGGGTAACAGTTTATAATTGTTATCAAGTATTTAAACCACCAAAGATGGGCCGCTGGAATTCTGTAAACATTATTGTATGTATCTTGTATGATCGAAAAAAATTACTGCCGATTGTTATTATATTAAGTTGAAAAATTGAAGCACACAACTTAGCTTTTCTCAATTGTTTGTTATTGATCTCAGTGTAACGAGGGTACACTAACAAAGGTATTATTGGTTTGGTGTGCTCTTTACTTATTTGGGCACGTCGTGTCTCTGTCCTATGGTGCTACAATAGCTAAAAAAATTAAAGACTAGGTATTCTATTAATGCTGTAAACAGTATGAACGGTTAAAATGTGAGTGGATGTATTTGTTGATTTCACGGGACTAAGTGCGCGTAATTATGGCAGTATTTATTGTAACAAATCTTGGTTATCTGTTACAAGGTGAATGAAGAAAAGTCCCACATTCAATCATGGTCTATTATACCAATGTGATTCCAAGAGTAATCTCAACTTGTACCAATCATTTACAAAGAATGTACATGATAGTAGAATTTAATTTATTGGCATTATAGTTGAATTGGCCTCGTGTATGCGGTCTAGTTATGCGGTATATGCTGTGGCATAATGCTATTTGCTATATTAAGACATAGCAGTACTTGCTATATATATCACATAATGTGCGTATGTTGGTTGTAAGAAAGGTTGGTAGAGCAACCGAAGAAAATTAGTCATCATGGATCTTATCATCTGACGCTGTACATATATCACCACAATCATCCCGACAATAAAAACATGACAATTATGTTTTTATATCACAAGTCATAGAATTGTCAAATCATTTACTGTACATATATATCATCATGTAATTTAATTTAAGGTCGTAAGTTCTTTTCAAAGTCATCGAGGTGTTCTCTTGTACCCCATGTTTGTGAAAGTTGTAAACTGTTTATTGTTTCTTTGCATGATTACTTAGTGTATGAATGTTGACCCATGTTTTATTTTTTCATGTCCATGATCTAAGTCAGGAATTCCTTTTATTTTGATATTAATTGGCCACTCATTTATTTTCGCCATACTCAGGCCTGATTAATTTTTGCCAAACTGTTTTGTTAACTTGAGGTAATTTTCCCAGATTTGATCTCGTTTTTAATGAGATTTAAGAGTTTCAACCTGTTGGAGCAGGGTTTTGTGTTAAACTTGTTTTGTATTTTCTGTGACTGCTCTTCTGCTAAAAAAAAAAAAAAATTGCAAACCGATATATTGAACTGCCCTTGTGGAATTTTGCAATAATTCAGACATTTGGTAAATGCCACAGAAAATGCAAAGCCGTAGATGGGTGGGCTCTCACTGAAGATATATTTGTTTCGTTTGAAAATATGATAGTATTTTCAATTTTACCAAAGCATTTCACAGTACGTACAAGCTATCTTCTACACGGGCAAAACACGTATTAGTCATTGTATTCTATATTATTTATTTCGTCCTTTTACGATATTCACGTGTACCCCGTCTTTTAGTTAGTGCTGAGTAGCTTTTATTGTTTTCTACAAACTCCGCATAGTTTTGGTACATGTAGTAAATACCTGGATTTAGAATATGTAGTTTGTGCAAAAAATAGTCATACTTTGTGAATATTATTTCTCTATTTATTATAAGTTTTAGGTAATATTTATGTCAAGGTTTGATCATTGACAGAGTTTGTTATTGTGTATTTTATTCCATTGTGTTAGATGATCTATATACATATTTCCTAAAACATAATTTATAAGCGACTAACAATTATTCAGAAGAACCTGTTTACTGCAAATTGACTTTTTTTCCAATTGTATTTATCAGAATTGTTTATTTATTTACTTAAATTAATTTCACCGTGTACAACACAAAATTAAAGCAATTTGCAAGTTAATAAAAAAAATTTTAAAAATGTATACAAGTATCTAGCCTTGGTGCTTTATTGCACAAATTAATTTAAAAGTACTATTTATTCCCTGTACCTTTCATACTTTCACCTGTTATCAATTTTCTCAACCTTTGTCCTGGAGTAAATTTGTACTAAGTATCAGGTCATTCAATGGATTTACGGCCTACTTTTAAGACAAGTGAGATCAGTGTTCTTAATCCTTCATGTTAGAGAATGCGACCGTAACAGATCGATTGTTTGATGCTTTTTTGGAGTGACCTGATGCTAAGAAACCTTAAACTTTACGGGAGCTTCCGTTGGCCGTTTGGAAGCCTCCGATGGGGACTTGATTACGTATGTTTAGATGGTATGGGTGAAAGAATTGATAATGTAATATCTCTGCAAGAGGCAGAGCCGCATTCATCTTGATGACCTCAGTGTTTTGTAGCTCTGTGTGCATGTACACTCATTTAAAACAGATGTGTGTCGCTTTTATGTGTAAAAATAAATTTATTACTGATACTGATTCGTGCGTTTTGTTGTCGCTCACTGTTATAAAACGTTACATTGCATTAATCTGATTGTATTAAGAAGCTTAGACACAGTAACTTGGATACGAACTCGTAAACGCCTCTTCTGAGCTATCTTGACAACTGAAGCGAGAATACATTTTAAGAAAGTAGGATCGGCGAAAAAATGTAACCATATTTAGAGTATCGGTGGCCTTAAAAGTTGCATTCATTCTCTATCCCCCTACGAAATCGAAATCTTTCTGACAGCGATCGTAAAATACGTCACCAGCATAGATATTTAAAAACACTTAATTTAAAAAAAAAATCACACACATTTTAAAAGGTGTAATTATTGTAAAAAAAATTCGAGAAATAGTATCCGCTGTAGTGTCTTGCCAGCGTTTGAGAACAGAGTTTGACATTGCCTGAGGGGAGGGGTGGTGATTTAGTTCCATTTTGTTGGTGGGTGTGGTCTTGTTTATAGAACTTTCCTTATCCAGATAGATTTTCTCGATTTTGTTGTTTTCACGGTAAAGTGTATTATAAGCACGTTTCCTTCAATGGTGAAAATGAGATTATTTTTGTGTATATGTGCGTGTACGTGTATGTGCGATTTATGGCAAAACACAGACGCAAAGTGAGACAGACTATTGCTAGTCTAAATGAACGGGTTTCTGAATAGGTTTTCGGTATGGATTATTATTTCAGCTGTCGGCAACTTTTATGGTACTGGTCATGTGACCTGGCTCGTACGAACGAAATTGTTTTCTGCTATTTAAACGTTAAGTTAATTTGTCGCCTTTTATAACAGAAGTCTATCGCACGGCAATGTACAGTTAAAAGTAAAGGCAAAAATGAATGTATAAACACCGTAAATGATATCTATCAACTTGAATACAATGAATAAATAGGGAGTTTACCAGCGTAAACTAAATACTGCGCAAACAAGCACTTTAGATCGAAGGCCACTAATTTCTTAATTGTATGCAAACTGTTGCAATAATTTTGCTAACTCTATTGAATCTATTGCTAGGTGGATGCTGAAGACGTTTGTACGAACACTCGCGCGCTACCAAAGAGCATTCCACCACGTGGAACTCTCACCACGTCCGCAGTATCTGTGCTACATAAGAACAGCAGAGCAGCGTGTCACTGTTTGGAATCAAATAAGACGTGTTTCTAAGATTCAAAGTTTGTTAAAAATGGCTGACAATAGGTATGCGGCAGATTATGCCAAAGTTGGGACATCGAGTTGTAAGAAATGCAAGCAGAAGCTGGAGAAAGGGTCTTTCAGGATAGCTAAGGTAGTTTCTGTTATTGACAACTTGTGTGGCTACTATTCCTTTCGATGACGTTACATCTTTCTTATTCGAAAGCAAATGTAAAATGTTTTCGGTCGGGTAAAGAGAAAATGCTACAAATATAATTTAAATTGTGTGGCTGAAATTGACCAAATACTCGATAAAGCAAATAATAACATATTACAAAAAAAACCAAAAAACCAAAAAAACCCCAAAACTTCTGTCCAATTCGATTGAAAGAGAAATGTTTTGCACTTACAGGTTGTTACAAATCCGTTTACTGATGAAGGAGGTGACATGAAACAGTACCACCACCCCCGCTGTATCTTTGAGACATTTCTTAGAGCAAGACCAACAACCAAAATTATTCTCGATCCCGATGCCTTAGAGAATTTTTCTACTCTTAAAGACGAAGATAAAGATTTGGTTCGCACGTTGATTGATGGTAATAATTTATAAATTACATTTTGATGTGGAATAGTGTTATTTCAGGTTGCGTTGTTTCTCTTTCTTGTTGATGTAAGTTTATACAAATTTGATAATGCAACTAGAGATGCAGATAAACCCAGCGTCATGACTTTTGTCAACCATTTTCATGTTATCATCCATATCGTTATTTTACCACTGTATGGGAGTGGAATTTCTGGTTAACGTAATAAATTAACAGATTAAAGTAGCAAACTAACAAATAAAAAAGGGTTTCGCTGTAAATTGGCTTGAAATACACTTTTCTAGAATTAGCAACAAAGAAAGGGTCTCCAAAGAAAGCGTCACCAGGCAATAAAAAGAAATCACCAGCTGCAGCACCTGCATCACAACCTGCAAAAGCTCTTTCACCCAAAACGAAAGCGTCAACCTCTAAAGGTACGTTGGTTGTTTTCTGGTGACTTTAAATCGATCACTAAAAATATACATAAGTAATTGTTTTTGTCACTGTTGATATTATCAGCAGCACATGCAAGTGGTGCTCATGTATGACAAGTTTCACGTTGCAGTAAAACCACGTAGTGACATATCAAACGCAGCATAGTTGTTTTGGTGTTTTTATTTATTATTTAACTTAATTTTGTTTCAAGATCCAGTCTGTTGTTATGATGTTATGTTGTAATTACAACTGGCCGAAATTGGTCGAAATTCTTGCTGTTTAGCTAGTTAATTTCTGCAATCACTGAAGCATTTACCTAGATATTTGATACACTATCTAATAGAGAAGCTGGCAGGACCATTTTATAAAAGGATGAACTAATTCCGAATCATTTTTTATCAGCTGATGCTGGGTCAGCAGAAAATAGTGCGTGTACGTTTGGTGATGTGAGTGATGCTGATCCGGCTATGGTGGAGAGAGACAACTCATACCGTCAGTTCCGTCGTCTTTGTGCAGATATCGCCGAAGAAAACAGTTACACCGGAAAAACTAATCTTGTCGCCAATTACTTGAACAAGGGCAACTCTGGTGGTACGAAAAATGTTTTGTTACAAGTAAAGTTATTTATCTAAATGAAAAGGCATAAAAAGAATATTTTGTCGCTGTTAATGAAGGCAATCTCTTTTCGAGGCACATTGGTTATTAGACTTTGTGTATTTCAGATGGTTTCAAGGGTGATGTTTACATATTGTTGAAAATGCTGCTGCCAGGCTTCGTAAAGACTGTGTACAACCTAAATAATAAACAGCTGGTTAAAATATTCAGTCAGGTAAGGCACTTTCACACTGGCAGTTAGTGGTGTATGCCTGATTATGTCCATTGGTGTCGAATTTGTTTTTCATGTGCTGGTCGTTATCAATACTAAAGGTCGGTTTCAGAAGTTTTATCTTTTTTTTTTTCAAAAATATGTCACAAGATTTATTGGATAGCTGTTATTTGCACAGACTGGTCGATGTGTCATAGAATATGAATAGCCTGGTGCCGGTTTTCTTGTTTTGAGAACTGTAAAATTATTTCCATCAACAAGTCCTGCATAACCCAGACCTGTGTGAGACATCTTGGATGCACATTTGATCTCCGGCATAGACCGATGAATGCCTGTACCATGGATATTTTTATTTGTCAGCCCCCGAACATTCACACTCTCGCAATTTTCACATTCGTTATCAATTTCTGTGACCAATATTGTAAATTGTTTTCTTGAAATGCCCAAGTAGGTCGTATGTTTGCTTTAGTCTGTTTTACTTGAACTAAGCGAAAGAAATGACAATAGTATTAGCAGTGGAAATGACATTCATTTCCAATTCCACGATTATTGGCAAACACCGGAGGACAAATCTGTGCCGAGTTGTTCTTTATATCAATTCAGTCACCTTTGTCATCACACACATAGTTGGCGGCAGTCAGAAAACGTTGTGAACTGGCTTCTAATAAATCGCTTGTGAGATGGTGACATCTATTATTAACCGAACAGCAATCATTTTGGAAGAAATTTGGTAAAATGTGGATGGAGCCATGAACAAATGTAGACCACGCGATAAATTTTCCGCAAGAGGCAGTTTATTTTTATAGGCAATACTGTTACTTTAATAAGTATTTTATAATAGAATTCACTGGGACACAATACATTTCCGTTTTATTTTCGTGACGTATTAAGTGTATTTTTCTGCATATATTATTTTTATATTTTCTTTGCTTTATGTAACACAAGTTTTCCTTGATAGAAGAAATTCTCTCTTGATTATTTAATGTAGTCAGATTACCAAATTCACCGATAACTATTTTTGGTCTCGCTATTTCTAAGTACCGTATTTATTCGAATTGAAGCACTCTCGTTAACAGAAGCACCCCCTGCTTTTGGAAGGAAATAAATTAAACATTTGTTCCAACTTTTACAGTTATTGACAATTATATTTTGTCACATGCTATCAATATTTTGTATGGAAGCTGTTAAGTGAAAAAAATGTTAAAGAATGTTTAATGTCTTGGTCTTGGTCTTAGCACCGGGTGCTTCTATTCGAATAAATACGGTATTTTAAAGATGATGTAGGGCTAAAATAGATTTCTATCAATTTAAAAATATTTTGTGTCATGTTGTTTTCAACATAATTTAGGGATAAAGTAAACAAGCTATTTCACTATTAACGAAATGAACTATGGGCCTGCGACTTGGAGACATTCTTGTTATTTTTAATGTTATTTTTATAAGATTTTCTCAGACATTTGAATTTGCGCAAGTGATTTCCTGTTATCGCGCCGGCATCCTTTTACTCTGTCCCTTGTTAAATAACGATCAAATCAGATCATGACTTTACAGCCGCCTACTGTGTCAAAAATAGTATCCAATTTCTAAGGGAAAAATTTACTTTTATCTTGAAACGGCATACTACGACAGACTACTCGGTTTAAAGAGATAAAAGAATTGTACATATTTTTCATTACTTATCCTTCCAACCTAACTTTATGTCTAGGTATGGCACCAGCATACACGGCCTTCACCCCCTGCACACCCTTACCAGCTTAACGGTCAGCCTTGACCTTCCTCTGCTGCTAAGGCCCATGCCTATGAATATGCATTATCTAAGGGTCACATCCTTGACCTAGATTCCGCCAAATATATAATAGCCCTCTGCCTGTGTTCAGGCAGTGCACACTAGAACATCTCCATGCATGTATCATATGTGGTAATAAATGTAGAGTCATCATAATGCCTTGGGTTAGTGTTATATGTCCAATGCATAGCATAACCCCACGACATGGTGGCAGCTAAACCCAGTTCCTTCGTTAATTATGTCAAAGGAGCGGTGACCACAATGTGCACTCATCCTATTGGATCCAGTTAAGTCAGTTGAGGATCGTGGTCCACCGTGAACCCTCCTGAGCATCCAACCCTTCCATATGTAAGTATTGTGTCCTCCCCAAAAATCAGCTGGAAACAGTGCAAGGATACAGTAGGAAGGACCTGGCTGGAAATCCACTGGATCCTTCGGGAACAGTCCAATCCCCAGAAAAGCAATCATACAGGAATAATACATGCTAATCTCAAAGGGACCGGATAAGTATGTTTCCAATTGTTTGTGTTGTACCCATCCATAAAACAATAAAAGAAACCCACTTTCAATGTATTTCATATGAATCTGTGTGCTTTCAATGTATTTCACATGAAATCCATGAATTATAAAGTGAAAAATAAACTCTCCAGTTCAAACCCTGGAAGTAGGTCAACTGCCATAGAGAGGTTAAGCTACACGGACTAGCAAGGTCAAGCCCCATGGATGTACACCAAGTACAACCACTTAGTAGTGGCACCCCAGGCCCCAATAAATGGTACATTTTTGTCCATAATTCAAAGAATTATAGGAACACTGTAACAAAATTACAGACTGAAGGATCTCATATAGGTCCACCCCCAGTTAGGACCATTAAGGTTTAAATGGTGAACAAGGTGCTCATTAGTTGAGTTGAATTTCCAAATTCCTCCTTTCAAGACCATTCACCAGCCTCTCTGCCCCCTCCTTGTAAGAAGTAAAGGTGTCATTTCCTCAATAAACGAGATGTTGTATAATCCCTCACTGCTCCTATGCACAGGTAGAGCAGAGACTTGGTCCTGCCAAAAGCCATTTGGGCCCCACAGCCACTTAAGTCAACTGTATTAGTCATT
>JBCAUI010353739.1:0-14929 GCA_038406195.1 Haplosyllis anthogorgicola | reverse complement strand
GGAAAGTTTCATAAATGTGTAATGACTTTTTCTGAGACAAATAAGGCATAATGTAGAAATTCCCTAGTATTTCTATTATATGTGGCTCATTTCTAAATGCATGATTATCTCAAAATCAAGAACATAAACCCTATTTAAAAATGTAATTTATTGACTTTATATTAAGTCACTAATCCAAGAAAAAAGTATGAATAAATTCTAATGACTTTTGTCTAAAAAGAGCAATCCACCTTAAATTGTTTTCAGAACTAGAAATAATATTTAATCTAGCTTGCGCCAGAATAGCTTTTCATAAGAACCTAATGGTCAGCATTTAAAAGCATGAAAAATAACTACCAGACTTGTGAGAAAACAGAATTGGTGCCAATCTGACTGTATATGAGATTCGCTGGGATTTGGCCACTGTTTTCAATATCTTTCTGTCAATATGGCCTTTAATGCTTCTATCAATAGGGGAAGTTCAGACACATATCCAAGGTATTAGCTGTACTGTTGACACATATGCCATGAACTAGTATATCAACATCACCCTACCTTAACACATCCCTTGTGGCTTTTGTCCCATTGCAGTTAATTTTATAACTATTGTGAAGGTACGGAGCAAATACAACTAGCTAGGTACTTCTTTTGCTTTGTTATCCAAGTTGGCTTGACATTACAAAAAAGCATTTACCTCTACAGGCCTTGAGGCATTTCTGTTATTATAGACGTGGCTTTTTCTGTAGACACAAAGTGCAGAGAACTTTAAAATCGAAAAGTTGATGAATATATTTACTCAAGCACCTTTTTCTGTTTTGAATGCTTCAGCTGGCGTGAAATGGGCTCCATTGCTGTGTTAATTTACATTTGCCATTCATCTATACACACATCTCATGTGCAATTTGTTCAGGAAATTTTCCTTATTTTCATGGTTAGCATTGCCTAATCCGGCAATTTCTGCAAACCAATGCCTTTCTGTTTACCATGTTTGTATGAAGTGGGTGGGCTGAGGGTCAGTATAAACTGGGCCACACTATGTCTATATGTATAAAGTGATACACTTCAGCATGACTTGTTTTATATTCCATAACAATATTTGTTGCAATTCTCTTGTTGATATTTCTGCCTTGTGCTTCAATCTTCGAACTCTCAAGGTCTACATTGGAGGCAATGACAGTGAAATGGCATAAAAAGTGTGAATTACCATTTGTTCCCAAGCCTGCAATTTTCCAATCATTTACCAAAATACCTGTCAGTTAATAAAAGACATTTGAAGGTTTACAATTTAAACATTTCACATCTTTATTATGTCCGTAACAAAATACTGATATTGGATGTGGGGGTCTATCCGCAAGTCTTAATCTGACCTCAACTGGCGCAGTTTACTTTTATCTATTCCAATCTATCGACAAAATAATTTAAATGCTTAACACAGGTAAATATTACCGCGAGCTCCACAATGGTAGAAGCACTTGATGGGCATGTATTCCTTCCTGACATATATGTACTCAATGAAATGAATATTGAGACAAAATATAGCATGTCGAAAATAAATTGGGAAACTTTTCCTAACAAAAACATTCGACTGATATTTACCCGGATAAACAAGACACATAAATGTCAACAGAAGTAGAATTGTCTTATTTTATAACATGTAAAACATAAAAACACAATTGCTTTTGCTATTTTGAAACAATTAGTGGTTTAAACTTGTCCACACAAGGCGATCTCTTTAAAATAGCACACACATCCATGTGTACACTTTTTTAAAGGACAACCTTTACGACACGAGTCGTTAGGCTATTATTGTTGATCCAATAAGAAGACGCTGGTAGAATGGGAAGAACCGCCGAGTTAGATCGTCACATCTCAAGGAGCTTTTACACATTTTGGTTGTGTCTTGAAGGCATCTTTCCTGGCGTGTCTCATAACCAATTGTTCTCTCTTTCAGCGACCTCACAATGGTGCAACCTTTCACATCGTTCCGCGAACAAATAGAGGCACGTATGTGAGGAAGACCTTTATGTCGGTGCAAAGTGCATCACTTGAAATGCACACAAAAGATCTCGCAAGAATATATATTGCAAGAAAGTTATTCGTTGCATACTAAAGGTTGTGAGACGCTTTGAAATACTGGCGACAGTCTGCCGCACTAAATGGTCCATACATGTGAATAGTAGCAAGGAAAGCGTGTTTGAGTAAATGTTGTCCTGTACAAAGGTTGGTGCAAGGGTCGCTTATTAAATGCATCAAGATATCGTAGGTGAGCATTATGAAGTACAAGTAGCACGTCTACCAACACAACAGCTCTCACGGCAATTGTGAAGGCCATGACCCCCTGCATGGAAAACATGTCGACGAGGCTGTCTTTTCGCAGTGGCACCATAAAGGCATGCCCACCATAAATGGAACAGCTCACTCCACTAGCCACTGCCATTCGTGGCCCTAACCCTCCCAACCACCAAATCTTTACAAATTCAAGAGGAACCTGGATAGTTTACAATACACTGATTTATACATTCCATGCAAGTGTTCGTCGTGAAGGCCCCATATTGTAGGGATTACATCTTAACAGCGAAGACCACCCCTGGGGGTTTTAACCCCATCTGCTGTGCATGGACTCACCTGAAAGCACTTCAATGGACTCTACTCCCAGGCACCCCTGACATCTAAGTCTCAAAACCTTTATTTTCCTTTACTGACCACTTGCACCTTTCACGGTTTCTAAATTTGTCCGGACAATCTTTTGCACAAACAAAATATTCAATTATAAAGAGTAAATCGGTGATGAATAGCTTGGTGAAAATGGAAGGGTCACTTTAATTAGCTGAGAAACGATTCTCCACAAACAGGTCATCCTGAAACTGTGGCTTGACCTTTGGAACAATTTCAAAGTTTGAAACAGTTTACAGTTTTCTCATAACGTTCCGAGTAATGATTATTTTATTTATTAACGTATTTATTACTTTTCTTGTGTTATTCCAATATGATGCCTTCTCCATAACAAACATTCAACCCATTAAATAATAATTGTGATAAGGACCCCTTATCTCCTTCAACATATACGCATACAAAAACCTTAAAAGCTTTGCAAACAAATTAATTCTCTGGGTATCAATTCCTCGCTATTTGACACGGCAATCAAAGGTTATCATCGCTTTATTAGCAGGGTCAGGCGGAGGATCAACGGCGCTGTTGTCTTTGAGGCGATCCTATATTAGTCCGAAATTTCTGTATTGACAGACAAGTAAACAAGATCAAAGGCTTTACCTGTAGTACTAGGGACATTCATGGTGTACACATCAGATAGACCAGAGGTGAAAGCTTGTTGACATGGTTCTTCAGTGTTAAATTATGGAGCAATTCTAGTCATCGCTCGACCAACATAACACCCTGTTTGATGTCTGACAGTGCCGCATGCATCCATTCAAAATACACCTTGATGCCATAAATGTGATGAAATAATAACTTCTCAGTACAGGTACGAGAAAGGCAGTTAACAAATGCTGATTGAAATATTCGTTTGTTAAGCACTTTTTGAGACAATTACGACAGTATGATAATAATGAAATTTATTTAAATCTTAGCTTGTAGTATCTGCATCAGTGCAGTACCGCGGTGAATATATATCTGCTTTAAAAATAGGCTTTTGCCGGTTAGATGGACTGGATAGATTCCCAGAAAATAAATGTATATTCGTTACCAACAAAAAAGTTCTAATTTATCTTAGTAAAGTGAATCCTAGAGCTTTAGACAATTTGTCCATTTACTAATCAACGATTAGGAACTTTTTTCGCAAGTTCAGTTGCTGGGACCAATCTATTCCAAGAACAAGTAAAATAACACAGCTGTCTTACTAACAAAACTCCACTGCCTCCGAATAGACACAACATTGCCTGACTAAAAACAACCCAAACGCAAAACTTCCTGCCATCCATAGCGAAGTTCGCATTGGATTATCAAGGGTGACTGGCAGTAGAATAAAGATTGGGATGGAGAATAGATTTAATGGAAAAACAAAGTCATCGCAATGGAAACATTTTGATGTACGAATCCCCATTCTGTGGAGTTCATGTTTATGTTATTTCGCCAGATAAAGTTTGAGAAGCTGTTTAAAGTAACGTCCACTTCTACTGCTGTACTATTCAAGGACAAAATTTTGTTATTACAAAGCGATATTCATCCCAATTGTTTCAAAATGATGAAAACTTCGTTACACGTTCTGGTTCATAACGCGCAAATTTGCGTCACAAATGGTCTTTTTCTTACCCCATCTTCTTGCGCAAAAGAAAGTGCAATTCCGCAAGTAATCATAAGTTCCCAGCAGCTTTAATATTAGTCAGCTGTTTATCGTAGAGATTCCCAAAGAGCGTAGGACGACCAAAATTGGGTCCAATTTCATGTCCTGTCCTGTCAAACGCTAATTGTGCAAACACAAAGTGACAAGGTCCACAAATAAATGACAATCAAATTAATGGAATTATCACATGTTTATGCCAAAGTAAAAAGCCCCTTCTGCCAAAATAACCAAGAATGGTTTGCTCTCACCATACAAACACCAAGCAGTTCCACAGATACTCTGCGATTACACACATAAAATATGAAATATCCTTTTAAGATAACTGTGATTGTAAGAAGTCCCCGTGACCTTGGGGCTCATTTGAAATTATTCGAATGAAATTGATGCTCTCTGACAAAATTGATAACTAAAGCGCACCCATGTCACAAAATAAAAATAGGTCCAGAGCTCATTTGGCATTATCAAAAGACTAAGATGATTCAAGTCCCAATATCACATGAAATCAAAGTGTCTAAGATCATATCTCCAGATGTGATTTGTGAAATAACACAAATATGGCTGCTAAATGGGAAAATATGTAGCATCAATGTAATTTTTACATGACATCATGAGGGTATCTAAATACATAAGACTGCCAAATATGAAGCCTGTATCTTTAACTACAAGTCCAGCATTAAGGTTCAAAGAAAAACACAAATATGGCTGCCAATTTGAGAATAATGGTCACAACAGCATGTTTGCTAGGCTTTCAGATGGAACGTTAGTGCATAAGTGTGTAAGATATGAGGTCTCTGTGATCAATAGTGTGCTCAGGGTGACTGTGCACGAACACTGACAATGACGACGTCAACAATGATGACGACAACAACGGACGACGGACAATTCATGATTCTATAGGCTCTTTGGCAATTATGCCAAATGAGCCAAAATTAACAGTTCCGACAACTTCATTATTTATTTATGCCAAATGAGCCAAAAAGTGAGCAGTAAGTCGGAGACAGCGGAACATCATACAACACAATCTGAAATATCCCCTTTTGCGTTATACAACACTTCTTACAGCAGTAATTTGAATTTACTGCATTAAATTGTAAAAGTGAGTACAAGTGATTTTTGCAAATTGTACTGACATAGAATAGTTTGGGGTTTTTTTGGATTTTTTCTCTCTGGACGCACATCGTCCCTCTTTGTCGGTAAACAGTATGTGTAAATAATTAAAGGTCGCAACAAAGATGATCGGAGACTAACAACTGATAAAAGTACTCAACATCAGTTGGTATAAGGCACACACAGAGTAAAGGTTAAATCGCTAAGTTGTTACAGAAATCGCCAGTATCAGCATTACCATAAGTTGACAAATGACCAGCGGATTTTCCCAGTTTTACCACCTTCCAAGTTACAGTCTCAGCTTTAGAGCTAAATCTCTGTACCCTTATCATTTTCGTTGAAACGGTTACGTTGGCGACACTTTAATTCGAGAGTCTGGGTGCACACTTTGTTAAGTAATTTGTGATCGCGACAATATTATTCGCAAAACATATCAACTAATTGTTCCTAATAGCAAGAAACGCGGAAGTAGATAAATGTAAATGGAAATAGATGAAGATGTTTATGGCTGTCCGGCAGTGAGTAATTGTTTACCCTTAACTTGAGATCAAAATATTTTCCCGAACTATTATTCATGTTGCACTGTAGCAAAGGTGTCAAAGCATAAATTAACGTGCCCCTGAGATTGATTAAATTAATTCATCCACGGCAAGCGATTACGAGACTTCCATTCCATGCACCACTCACCAACTTGCAATATTTTAAATCTTGTAAAATCCTTTCTTTCGATCACTCACTTTGTAAACTTTTGCCATAAACTGAATGCTAAAAGAAATTGATGTTCGAAAAGTTTTATTATTTTTTTCATCTTATTAAAATTTTTCAAAACTTACCAAATACTACAGATTTTCACAAAAATATTTGACTTTTGAGCTTAAATTTTCTTTAAATATTAACTGAAGAGAATTTTTTAAAATGTTTCTATAATTTCAGATTCTAAAAATGATCTAAGTTAAACGCTAATTGTCCAAATGATACAATATCTGTGAAGTTAACAACGTGGATTCAAGAGAGTTACCACCAACGTGTAAAGCATGTTTGAGTTGGTGCAACCCAATCCAATCCAAGTTTCGGCCCAACGTACAGTCTCATTTTTAATAGTTTAAATTGCACAACATGCTTTCAGCGCGCTCGCACTGCCGTCATTTTCATACTTTTTGCAGGCGCGAAGTTACAATGACCCAAAAACATCACACGTAATTTGCTAAAACATAAATTGTGGTTTCCTGCATTAATGTTTCACATTTATACAAATAGAGAAAGTAATAAAAACCTTTGTCGTGGAGGCTTCTAAATAGGTACTGAGAGCCTTTTTGTCGTGATGGTGTATTCTTTAGAAATCTTTCCACGTCGTGTCGAAATATCCTACTTCTGCCGGTCCTTGCTGAAAGTAGAAACGAAAACCTGACTGAATACAGTACTAAGTGTAATATCAGGCGACAAACACTTGGAGATAGAAAAGCACTAATATCTACTGGTAGCGATGCGTTAAATTTAACGCAAAATATCAATAGATGGTTAACAGCATCAGCCATCGGACTTAAAAAGTATGCGAAGTTGAGATAAGAACAGGTAAACAAATGTCTTCTGTAATCAACAACAGCATTTGCATGTGACCTGACAAAGTAATTTGTAAATAAATCATTTTAAAAACGAGCATTAAGGAATAAAAATTAAAGATGATGACCCAGTAATCGTAGTGTCTACAGAGCGATAAAACTTCCAAATCTGGCTGAAATGATTTGAGGAGTCTAGATTACCATGATCGAATTGAACGCGACTGATATAACCTGCTGCAATAAAGTATAACAATATTATGCCCCAAATCAGGATCTGTTTTGACATTTTTGACCTCACTGGTACAAACAATTAGTTTTTGCATTAAACTTTAATTATTCTGAACATATCATACATGGAGTGTTTGTGCTGGTGTGATGTCGAATCGCTTGCTCCTTGACAGCGGGAGACTTGACTGCTTTACCCTCAACATTTCCTGTTTGTTTTAAGCTGTCTGAATAATTAAACTCGATATAACAAAACCAAAGTTCATGGACTGCAGACTATGACATTGTGACCAAGGAACGTCACGTATTTGCATAGATTTGCATAAACACATGCAACTGATTATTTAAAAAATTATATTATCACCATTGAATTAATTATTTTTAAATATGCACTATCACTGAGGGCAAACAAGAACTTTATCGGATTGTTACAATTGGAATTTTCTTTTCTACGGATCAACAGTTGGCATTGTCGATGACTCATTCAAACAGTCGTGATCTGCACAGCTTCAAAGCGACTATCACACATAATTACCTATGCCCGCCAACCACTGAGTACTCTTAAAAAGCTGACAAGGCTATTTTCGGACTTTTGGCCTTTCCTGGACCTGTCACTTATCATTGAATAAGTGACTTGCACTCCATCGTTGTGCCTCAAGAAGGGTTGGATGCTCAAAATTGTGACACATCCCACATGGCCCTCTATTGTAAGGGCTACTTGATGGCCAATTGGTGTCCACCAGACACATGTATTGTACACATCTCCAAACACCTGCCAGATGCACCACTACTATGGCATCAATCTGACTCCCAATTTATTTTGCTTCCATGGCAACTTGTTTGCTCTAAGTATACGTACCGCAAATGTCTGTAATATGGCGCATGCACGGAGGACCAAATTTTGAGTCGCCACTGGCATAATGGTCGTTCTTGGAAAAATTTAGGATTACAAAAAGTTTCGTAACTCAGTCCAAAAAGGGGGGGGGCACCTTATTTTGATGGTGCGCCTTACATCCGACATTTACATTACTTGATGTTTCTGGTGTATGTGTTCCTGATCTTGTTGTGAGCACATGAAATTTCGATCACATGCTACGTGCCTATTTTATCCTAAACTACTGCGAAACGACGTTCAACAAAAAAGCTACAATGGGGTAATGGGTATTCAGGTTCCTCTATTACGCAAAGATACAACATACCAAGCGATTGCGCCTAGACTTGCACTGTAGAAGATCGATTATGTTACTCCAGTATTACTCCAGTACTTTCTGTGATAACCCATGTCACGGCCGCCCAAACTGTCTGTAAGACATTTAAGTATCGTCACTTTAAGTGGCACATAGCTTGCGGGGCTAAAGCCGACGAGTTTGCATTTCACGCAGAAACTGTACTGTTTTTGGAATGGGGAATAAAGTACAGGCAGCGCATTACAGTTTGACTAATCTTTCAATTTACCATTTAACGATGCAGGCGAAAATATGGGAAGCATGGTCATTAAACTTTACTAACGTTTGTCACATGTGAAGTACAGAAACAGAAGACTGAGTGTGGGAGTATGTAAATAAATAAACAAAAGCTGATAAAAGGGAACATAACAGATTGGAAAGGTACACATCTTGCATGTAAAGATGTTCTGGTTCTTCGACTAGAATTTCAAAGTTTAAGTCATTTGTTCAGTTTAGGTGGACGATGTGGTAAAATTCAAATGTGTTAAATGCTATTCACTTTTTCAAAGACATCTGTTGTCAGGTGAAATCCAAACACTCCGCCGTGCAAAGTAAATTTAAAGAAGTGTAACAAAACAGCATACTATTTTACAGAAACGTAACAATGTATCTGTAAAATAGAGTTATAAACCAAATGACTAATTGCCTAAGAAATTAGTTTCTAGACATTTTCTTCTGTACCGCCACATATAAATCATTATTGGTCTGATTACTCAAAACAACAATTACAAGGCGTAAACATTGCAAATACTGTGCAGACCTTAATACTAAGTCGACTGATATCTGTAAACACAAAGAGCAAGGAAAGTTGAGCAAGATTCTGGCAAAACTTTTAACGTTTATCATAGAAGTCGCAAGCTGCATTCAGATACATCCTATGAATGGAAAATTCGAAGGACAATATGTATTGTGAATAGCACTTATGTGTCGTTTTTCAGTGTCGTCAATCGCTAAGCCGTTTAGTAAAATGGTGCACCGCATTTGATTTTTACACGGCGTAATAATCATCTTTGATCTTATCAGATGAAATAAAGGTATTCCATGCGTATGTCACCAACTACTTCTTTGTGTGAGTAACTTCTCTAGATACCGTTCTGTAATGTTAGTGCGAAATTACACGAAAGTGAAGAGTTATCATTTTCATGTAATTCAGAAAAAGACTTCTTTATAGTACATGTCATTTACATACAAGCCGCTTCACACGGCGTAATGATTCTATGCCCTGTTCTCGTTCCCAGCATTTAAGGAGTACCATTCAGTGCCTCCCTAAAAGGTCGCCACTTTTGACGACTTCTTTACCGTCCTGGAATTACATCTCATGTAGTATGCAGATCATTACAATTTATGATCATTATAATTTAAATAACATCTTCTACACCAGTACCGGAGACAAAGACCGGTTGTTTAGTTACCAACCACTTGACCAACGGTTCCCGGACTTTTCAATACTCAAGATTTCTCCACCCTAGTGTTTTTTGAGTTACAATTCTACTTTCCTTAAGCAGTTCATGAAAGCATATTTTTCTTACAAAACCATCTGCCTGGTTAAGGATCAGATGCATGCAATTATTCAGTATAACCTGTCATGTTTCAATAACAAATTTCGACCAGGTACATACAATGGATCCTTATGCTTGAATATCATTGCAGACGTCCTGGATGTTTACTCTTTCGTGATATATCACAGTAGCTCGGACTTCTGAAGACACAACCACAGATAACTTCTGCCTATCAATCGGGTAAGATTTTTAGTCTTCTCCAGTTAGGGGTATTTTTGTAAATTGTAAGTCACTGAATTCCAACTTTCTGAGGCCACGAACAAAGTGAGAATAAAAATGACAGGAAAGAATATTGTATTACAATTGCCTGAGCACAATGGTCACTACAGCTTTAGAAATTTATTTCTGACTACGATTGTGATGCTTCGGCGAGGAATTATATTGCGCAGTATCCACTCAGCTGTTTTACATGTTGATGACATTGAACCGATGGTATTTGTCTGTTAGGTTTGTGACAAGAGGAAACTTAGCACTATCTAGAAAGCACATGTAATACCGACGGCGAATCTCCGAAGTTAAATGTGGTCGGAAATCAGAAATTAATGTCATATTCTCGCATGAAATTTGAAATAAAAGTGGTTATTGCTTAACACAAAACAACAGATAAACATGGCGTGGTTAACTTTGTTTTTTATATGCCAAGTTAAGAACTGCCGTTCACGAAGTGCACTTTGTAACAATTCAGTTGTGTTAATTAGTGTGGTCATAATAATCACGCAATGTAGGATTGTTGTTCCCAAACCAGGTATCGCGGATGATCTTGTGTTGGTCACTTATCAAGCTTCAAATAACAGATGAGGACCAAAAAACCTCCATTTGAGTGAACGAAACTTTCAATTCTATGCTGGTCTGATGAATTAGTTGAAAATAACAACGTATTAAACATGGTCTGTTTTGGGACCCTGGGTACAATGAAAGGCTAAAGTGGATTCTCAATTTTGTTTAGACTACAACGTCAAACACTTTCACTGCGACACCCAACTCTTGTCACCAACAACTGAATGCAAGATGAGCTGTTTATTTATCCTTTTATCTGTTTTATGGGTCAATGGAACAAATCGAATCATTTCAACAGGTGAAAGGGTCAGTGGGTTTGTTGGCTTAAACAGATTCCTTTCCCATACCATTCCTTCGGGTAAAATGCAAATGCAATATTCACCAATCAGATTTTATTTCAATAAAAAAACCCGTTTATTTTGTGGAAAAACTTCTTTACAAGTGTTCCACGTCATTGTTTAACTGTTACCAAGAAAATAGTTCTCATAATAGTAAGTCACAACTTATGCTCTCAGAGCCATGAGCATGGCAACAACGTAACTATGAAATAATTAATGGATGGATAGTTAACTAAATAGTGTATGCGAGTGCAACAGACGCAATGTCAACTTTCATGCAACAAAATTAAGCATTTAAAATGATTAGTTGACTGAACTGTTCTCGTTTTTTACTCATTTTATTCACCTTTAAAGTAATGTACTCTGTTCTGTATTTATCCACTTGGAACATTTGAGCGATTTCTTTTCTCTGAAATGTTAATTGAAAACCAGGGCAGCCATTCCCAGAAATCAACCTCCCGACCAGCCGCTATTATTTTCCATCCAACGAAGAACTATTGCTTTAGGCGATTAGAAGAAATGGTAATAATACTTTGGCAATTGTAGATAAACCATCACGATGTTTTGCATTACGGCTGCACCCACTTGTCCATTTAACGGGTGATCATCTTTGATGTGATGGGGCCTCTCAATCTGGATCCTGACAGCATCTCCATTACTGCTAGCCTTAAACATACACAGCATTTCCATTTACAAGTCCCTGCGTTGCCTACTGCTGTCAGTGAAAGAAATCAGTATCTATTACCATTGCTAGCACTTTTACTAAAAAATAGGACGCATCTCTGATTAGCTGCAGTTCCTGCAGTCCAACACAGAATGTGATGTACCGGTACAGTAATAGTGGGAACACACTTTAACCGCGGCAATTTTAAAAAACGTATACTGACAGACATACACTGACTGGTACAAAGTAATTTCATTTCAAAATGAAAGGTACTTCATCAATAAATGCGTTTCACAAGAGAGTAACATTTGAATACGCCTCAATCGCTTCAGCCATTTCCTTAAGATGACATTCGATGGCTCATGACCCCTTTTTACACACGACAGTTGCCAATAAAGGTGGACTCTGTCTCCTTCCTGTAATCATCCTTTCTAAACAACATTATATAGTGAATTAAATCCGTAAATGTGTGCGATAGAGATAGTTGAATCTTTTCCTCAATGTTTTTCCTTCAAATATCTACCATTACCATCACCACACTTGATTGCCTTCAGTGGCAAAAGGATTTCCTCTCTCAACATGTACATGTATGAAAGCAGCACAGTTCTCAAAATCAACTGGAGGTCAATTGCATTGACATTGCGAACGGTAAAAGTTTTAATTGGTTTACTGCTGTCTTTGCTCCAAATACGGGATGTGCAATTATAGTTGTTAAACTATGAAGTCGACATCGGATAAAGTTATTACCAGCATTGCTGAAGTTCACAGTAACGATCTTGCGATAAAATTAATGCCACATAATGTGGATTTGTAGTAAATTAAGGCACCAAACACTGGTGTATTGTATAGTTAATTCTTTATAAGGCTTTTAGGAACACAACCAGTTTCGACTATGTCTTCTTCAAGTGTCCGTTACTAAACAAATTTTGAAATTGAGATTATATGTCATTATATTGCAGTATCTAAAGCTTGTTAG
Organism: Haplosyllis anthogorgicola; assembly: GCA_038406195.1. Lineage (NCBI taxonomy): Eukaryota > Metazoa > Annelida > Polychaeta > Phyllodocida > Syllidae > Haplosyllis > Haplosyllis anthogorgicola. The sequence goes on along the minus strand of JBCAUI010353739.1, from coordinate 2,219 downwards.
TTCAGTTTCTAAAAGAAACTGAAAACATAATGTGGATAATATCGTAATAGTTTCCATTTAAAGAAAACAAAACTGCCCTGGATTCAGTTACAATTTGTAGCTATCATGGGTTTCATGATAAACAATAAGGTAAGATATCACAAAGTATACAATTAACGTAGGGAAACATAATTTTCCCCTTGCAGTTGGAGCATCACTGCAATGAACGCCAATACTTCAAAAAGTATTATCTCAGTCAGACATTCATAATTTTCAGTTCGAAATCTCAAGTTATCATTTTGAAGGGCTAATTTAGTCTTAAATGTATGATGGAAGGTGCCTTCTCAGCATCTGTATCTTAACTAGTAAAGCCTGTTAGCTTGTTGGGCCCTAAAAGAGATTCGAAATGAATACGCTACTATTGCAATGCCTGCCTATCTCCTGTGGCACTGCAGATTCTGATGTTTCGTTTTATACTTGAATATGTGTATTAAATTCCAGTAAGTTAATTCAAGATAGATGTTTCTTCTGGATGCAAAGCTACAGCGTCCAGACTTCTATTACGTTTTGTCTAACATTACCTTTGTGCAGCCGAAACTGCCGATTCACTGGGCCAAAATAACTAGCGATGCATTACCTGGTTTACGTAGATAGGGACCCGATTAGACCTTAGACATATGCTGTCTGAAAACATTCAGATTCATCAATGATAAAAATGACACGTCTACCGAGAGAGATCATCACTAATAAATTTCAAGCATATCTTCTCCGTTCTGGATCGGTGAGACCTCCCTGCAGCTATCGTGGAAAAAAAGCGCGACTATATTTCTAACCTTTACGTTTTTCGCTAATAAATCGTAACAGGTATGCAATTTGGTCCACCTTCTAAATATTTGGTATAAATAGAATACCTCTGTACAACAAATCAGTTATGACTGATGATCAACCGAGCACATACTGATTTATACTGCTGTTCTACAGTCACTCAACAATGCGAAATGATTTAGATATAATTTTCATCAGAGTATAAAACATACATGACTTAGGCTATATGACATACATGCCCATCATTGTAAAGGTATTTTACCCTCACGTGCAGCATAATCGACAGTTTCAATCGTTGCGGAAGTAAAACTTACTGTGATCACCACAGAGGTATTCCGTTGGACACTCAAGTCAGTAATTATCGACACTCAGTATATTCTTGTGACAGGCAATATTGAAACTGCAGTCTTTCTTTCAATCATTATGTTCTTTAATTTTTTCTGTTACACAACATACATTTCAAAGTAAAAAAATGTATCTGCAGTTGTACTACCAGTAAACTACATAACGAGATTATTCTTCTGTGTTGGCGATGGCGGTATATTTCAAGCAGCTGGTTCAAGTCCCAGACAAAAGTGTAAATAAACAAACATTTACTTTACACTTTGTCTGACAAAAATATATCTTTAATATACAAGCAATTTGGATACTTCTGCCACATGCTATGACCTAGTTATGCACATCAGAAACAAGTTCCCAGGTTGCGAATTTTACACTATCTTGTGTGTATTTTTTGTACAAATGGACATGAGGCAAATAAATACCCACTCATTGCCACTGCCAGAAAATTTAACCAGTCACCCCTCAAAAATTTCGGTTTCACTTGTGCATAAGTCAACCCTAGAAAATCTACTCTTAGAACACCCGAGTAAAATGTAACAGACATGCATAGATTTAGAATTCCGTAAATCATTAAGAAAATTTTCTGTAAAGTGTTTTGAACTTTCTATATTGCCTCATGTCTAAATTTTGCCCATGAGACCACCCAAGAAACAAAAGATTAGCAAGTCTTATATGCGGACAGTGAGCGCAGAAGTCAAATCAATGCTGCCCCGAGCTCAACTCTCAGTGCGCATGCACATGTGTATGCAGATTGAAAACGATATTACGATATGTACAGAGCAATTAATTTAGCACACTACCAAGTATACAAACTGAAAACCTACTATACTGAATTGAACGCTGACAAAACTAAATGCGATGTTCTAGTGTAGCTAACAACAAATCATAACTAGACAATCCAGTAGGTTGCAAAGCCATTGCATTGCCCCCAAATGCTAACCCCCTGCAACCAAAACCCATTAAAAACAAAAGTAAACAGCAATCAACAATTTTTTTAGTTTAGCTATAAAAGTGGATTTAAAGTGACAATTTACTTAGATATCCCATTCAAAGTAATTATTTTTGCACAATTA
>JBCAUI010353628.1:0-14930 GCA_038406195.1 Haplosyllis anthogorgicola | reverse complement strand
GCAATGGCGGCAGAGAACACAAATGTAGATTTCGTCCAATACATAGACCCTCCTGCTGAGGCATGAGGGTCAAAAAAAGGAATGTCAAATGTAAAATATGAAATTCTTATCAAATCTAGTCTGAGTTACCAATAGGAGATCTGAAGCTTGCCTTGTAGTTCACGCTATGCTCAGACTCCTACTTTTTTACAGAATTTTCATCAGCTGTCATACAATGGAAAATTGTAAATAAATTGGTCAAAGTGGCCACCATACAGTTTTTAATACCCCTGTGTTCTAATATTTGGCTTCCAGCCCCATGTTGTTACCCTATATTCTGGTCCAACCAGAGATACGGATAGTTGTGGTCTTCAAAGCAATATGATAAAAGGCCCCACACGATTACGAGATCTTACCCCGAGACCATGCCGTCAGTTACTGTGTTACTATCGCGAGTCAAGATGGTAAACAAGTTAAAACCAAGCAATGGCTTATGAATCATATAGTTCTGGTCCCATTTCCTTGTATATCATCAATGCATTAGGTCGTTGCCCTTTTTATTTTAAAGCATAAAGCTCTTTCGATGAGAGAGATTCTGTATGGAGTACATGTGCGGTGTGATCATGAGAGAAAGTAACTCAAAGAGAAGATTTCCTTCATAGACATTTATTGTGAGCTTCAAGCATGTTTTGATTTTTAAAGACTCCACCGCATAGGAAGATGACATTAAAGGCAGTTTATCTGTCTACACCCTGTCATCTCCGAAGCTGCCTTGAATTGGACATGTTTCCTGATTAGCTATCTATTTTATGAGAATATGGTGAGATAACTTCAAAGAATTTATGGTAAAAAATAAAGATAAAAATTTTAATGAGTTGGACTTTATTTACGTGCTGAATTGTGTGAAACATTGCGCAATTTAACTCGGTTTAACTCGAAGCTCAATTATGCTTTAAAACCTGAATGTCGCGTCTGTGTTTAAATGGAATTAAGATTATTCTTCCAGGTTAAATCCTTTTGTACTAAGACGATTCTTACCTCTGAACCAGGAATGTTTGGATCTGCAGGGGGATTGAAGATATACAGTTTGGGTTCGTATAAAAGGGGTTCTTGGCTGACGGACATCACAAAGTTGTGCACATCAAGTTTAGGGTTGACCTGCTTGCAGATCTTTAGAATACCCTCAAATCGTCTACTTTCTTCATTAGCCTGAAATTAAAGCCAAAATAGATATCTGTCATTCTTTGTTTCATTACATGAAAAAAATCTACCTCTGAAGATGTAGATCATTTACACACATTAATAACACGATGTTTCATAAAAAAATTTAAAAAGTGCGATACACTCTGTGCATTTCGCCAGATAATTTGATTAAATTGATTAAGCCCTTCTAATCAACCTTGGTTCAGTACAAAGACACAAGTAAAATATAACACGGGCACTGAACAGTCTAATAAAATATGACACGGCAGTGAAACGAACTCCTGTACAATCCAGTAGTTTCTTGCACATTTAGCATGTGCCTGTGTGCGGTAATTTTTTTGGTGGTGGATAGAACTGGTAGCTTAGGTGACGTGGAACATCGTCGCATTACGATAGACTTTTAACTTCTAACTATTATAAAAAGCTGCACCATACATATTATCCCAGGCTGAGACATATGTGTGATGCGTAATGACGTTTGTGTACTAAACTACAGATGGCAGATGAGGCAATGCTCATCTGCACAATTAAACACCATCTGCTTACGAACTCAAGAACAAAGACTACACGAGCAAAGTGCTTTCCCAGACACAAAACTCAAAGTAGATACTAAAATATACATCGCGAACACAGCCGCAAGGGAATCTAACAATTGCCCCTGGTCCCATCAGTTTTTCATTCAGACAATAAAGAAAGTTGACTTATTGGCCAGATTCTAAGGGGAAATCTCATCCGAGATGAACGTTCATATGTTTGGATTACACAACGCACCATTGGCCGCATACTAGTCTAAGTGACTTACGTTACTTACCTTAGTTAATAAAAGTAAAGCATGGCTTTCAATGGCACCGTTTAATGTATTAGCTAGGTCTATATGAATGTCTTCTAACTCCTGTAAAAGAATATATGTTTAAGAAACAATAATATGGATTAAATTACTTGTAATACAGTATTATTCACAAATTTTCTCAGAAATCTATTTTGAGCCACCCACATAATGAAAATTACACATAAATATACAGCGGATGTATTAATTTCGCGTATGCAATAAATGTAAAGGTATGAGATCTTACCTCTAATAGATAAGGAAAAGCTACATTATGATACTCTTCCTCTGTTCTATTGGAAGACCTGATTTGTAAGATGTATGCATTGTGTGCATTATGATACTCCGCTAAATACCTCACTGAATCTCTACCACTGCTATTATCCTTGTACCTTTGATAAGCTTCTACGTATGCTTGATGACACTGAAAAGTAATTTCATAAACTTTATATCTTCTTTCTCTAGGTATATGATGCACTCAGACTTGACAAGATGACATTTAGATGATTAGTTGTATTTAATTTTTTCATGATCATGTTTGTACTATTCTTAGTGTCTAAAAATAAATAATACAGTGATACTTTAAAATATTCTGTAAAAGTCAAACCACTGAATGCTTTATCAAATTTTCTTGTTGGTTTTCGCAATACAAATTTCAACCTTTACGAATTTCAGTGCAATTTACTAACTTTCTATTCGAAGTTTCTTCGGTTGCACTTTTCTTCTACTCTTTAAGCTTATTACACGGATCTGCGATATATAAGTCCTCCTTACCTTAAATACACTTTCTTCAGCTTTGGATAGAATACCCTCAAAGCTTTCTCTGAAGGAATAGAGCTTCTTGGATTGTGATTTCTTATAACTGGATATTTCAAGTAGTGGAGTGTAGACATTTTTCATGAGCAGAGTGGCAGTATCAGCATGAGCCTACACAACAGAAAATGATATATACTTCACAATTACTACAATTCTACATTGTAGGCCTAATGTACACTCAGATATTACAATTCTAAAGTTTTGAAGCTGTTTTATAAAAACTTTTTAATTTGGTTTGAAGTGACATGGCTTGCTCGTATTTCGTAACTAGTATATTTATTTCATAGAATTAAAGATATTTATAATGTAAGGTGGTGCATAAACTACATGTGGTGGAAACTTTTGTAATCAGAAGATGCGTGCAATGTTTAATATGTTATTCGACTCGAAAGCCAGAGCTTTATATCAAACAGGCATCAAGCAGGAATAACTAGGTCCATTTTGTACTTGTTAATATTTCAACATAGTGAAACTTGAAAGGTTCCATTACTGAGTGGGAAGAGGCAAACTTTAAATGTCGGGATTAGGTTACTTCCTTTGCCACCTGAGGTTTGTCCTGGGTAAACCCATTATAACACGCACTTATTGCCTTTCTGGGGCTTAAGCTAGTCAATATGGGAAGGCTCATAAGCTGCTGAATATATCAACTTGGGGATTTAGTATGATATATAGTTCCTTTTGCTGCTACTCAAAAGTATCCTTAGATCAGAAGGTCGTAAAGTGCAATTTTGATTAAGGGTCATCCACATTCTTAGAATAAATACTGGGAATTATGTGTTTGCTATTGTTTGGCATTCATTCTAAAGGAAACTCAATAATTATGTCCCTCGATGAGACATCAATATCTGTGTCGAGTGACGTTTTTTAATAAATTGTAAATAAGCTGTCAGAAAGTGAGAGTGTCTAAAATTTAACATTTCAGTACTGTTTTTTGGCAACCGTCGCAATCATTTTTCTGGGACAAGCGCACAATCATCTGAAATCATTGGTGCTTCTCTTTTGCATTTAGGGTCAACTTATGTGGTCACTCATCCAAGCACTAGCCAAATGGAACTAGTCAGACTAAGCTATGATACCGTGCCGCGAAAATTGAAGTACTTACTTGAGCATCATACTGGGTTTCCTGTAGTAGTGTTTCCCAAGCCATGGTTAACGAACTAGGGAATTCAAGTGGCCTGAAGATAAGAACAATCATGGTTTTATCAAATGCATTATTGTGTCGAAGTACACAAAACAGTATATTTCAAGCGGTTTATCTGGTATCCAAAATCTGCAATGTCAATGTAGTTAAATGTATCTGACGAACAAGTTGGGTTTGATTTTAACTGGGGATTGATTTACAAATTCATATCAGACGTATCGAGAAAGAAAAGTGGGTTATTTTGCGATATCAAGGCAGAAAATATACTGCAAAATAACCCCATTTTCCTTGGTCTGTTCATTTAGCATTTATTATACTCATTCATACTTAGGTGTGGAAAACAGGAGATTTATTTGGTAAAAGTTGAAAGTTACGCAATACATGTAAATTTATTCTATTTCTATCTGTTTCTGTCTCCGTTCGGTGATGGATATGTTAGTTTGATTGTCAAGAAGTTAAGGTTATATAACTTATATTTCGTTACAATGCGACACATGTAAAAGGTAATACTTCAACAGAATAACAAGAAAGCGTATGTTAGATAGTTTTATCTTACTGCATCATATGCTTTTGCAGTCATCTAGGTAATACATCATAATTAATACATATTAGTTTGATCAGTTTAATCTACCAATAGATCATATTCAGACACAAAGACTATAGTTTAGTTGGTTAGTTAGTTTCTATTTCGCCAAGAATCTCACTGTTCTTCTTGTAGACAGAGTACAATGGCTTATATTACTTCAAACACTAAAAGAAAGTTAGAAACATAACCTCTGTAAGTAAACCGGAAAGCCATGCAAATTTCAGGTCTGCCCAATATGAAGAATAGCCAAGTGTGCTGCAGTACTACCTTGCTATGTTTCATTAATACAATAAAGAAGATTTGTTCATAAATTTACAAAGCTTCTCAAGCCTGTTTTCTGATAGCCCTCGTACATACATATCTCAGTTTCTTATGGTTCATTCTTTTCATTAAAAATGTGTTCACAAAAAAGGAAATTCTGTATCAAAGAAAAGATTCGACTGAACAGAAAAATGAACTTGAGATATACACTGTATGCGGCAAAAACGGCTTCTATGTATCTATCACTAAAGTATTCACTGCAACTAAGAATCTAAAATTCGCTCGAAATCTTCTGTAATGTTACCTTTTATTCTCACTCTCCATTTCTATCAATAACGGGCCCGGGCCCCTGTTGTAAATTTAGATTTAACAGCATGTTTATGTCAAAGAGTATTCCATGAATTTGATTTTCATATTTTAATTTTTATACATGAATGAAGAATATGATTTCTTACAGGAGCGCCCTTTAACATAATGGTGGTTAGATCCATTATGCGTGCTGTTCATAATTTTAATTAAGTGATTGAGTCGCAAGGTTTCAAAGGGGAGAAAAACATTAAATTGAAATTCTTTTATACAACATATATTCTTCAAATCCAACGCTGAATAAACATTTTGATTTTTCATTTACTAATTTGCTATGAAAAACATCAAGAAAGTCAGGAATGTCAAGTCACGTTTGACTTGTAACCTCCTTGCATTCAGACTATTTCTTTAATAACATATTTACTAATTTAATCAGGTAAATTTCACAGATTATTTGGCAAAAATATATTTAAGTGAAAAATAAATCTAATGTTTTTATGTATTTAAATGTTTAGTCTATGTATATTTATGCATTTGTCGGCCTATAAATAGAGAAAAAGAGGCTGTAGAATATGTGAGTCAGTGGTGACAAGTTTCAAAGTGTGCTTGAGAACACAAATGCGTAGATGAAGCCATCATGAAAATATAAGAATCTGTTAAACATAAAATTAACTACATCCGAAATGTTAACTGTATAGAAAATACATAAGTTTGTCATGGAATAGGTTGTCACCCTTGAACGCTCAAGTTCTACAACCTTACAAAGAAAGTCTGCGGGGTATCTGAGATGTAAGAGATTGAGGTGCTTTTTTGTGAACTCACCTATCTTTCCTGAGTTCTGTGTTTTTCTTCTTGAATGTTTCAACAACGTTAAGCACCTGATTAGCAAATTGTTCGTGAGCTAGAGATACCTTCTGTGCAAATTCAGCAACTGCAAATAAAGAAAAAGGTAGTTCAACAAAAAGTACCACAGCTGTATAACAACACTAACTCTATCATTCTACAAGTCTCTTTTCGAAAGTCACGATACAGGAACGTTTCAGTATTTAACCAGAGACTGGCGTGCTGGCTTTTATTGCGATATTAGCAGTGCCTTTCGCAAACTTGTCAATTTCTCTATTTCTTAATTTTATGGGAAAGTATCAAAGCAAGCTACGTTTTTGAAAACGAGATACCCTTTGTCCTCAGAAAGAGTTTTGTCCCAGAAATGTGTCACGTTGTTGTGAATTGTTTCATTTGAAGTATTAATATCTGAGCAGTTTATTTGTTGTTCATTGGAAGGTCTATGTCTATTACCAAACATTACTAATTGCTGTAAAATGATTGCAATTTCGTAGCAAAGGTATGTTGTGTTGCAAGATTCTGCATTATGTATTTGTGCATATTCGTGACTACATACTTCTTTTACAAAATCTGGCAGCTTTTTCTCTTAAACATGTATATGAAAGAGTTCCGTGTGCAGGAACCGAAAACATGAAGCCCAAACGGATATGGAATGGTTGCAATATTGTGTATCTGAAGAGAAAGTGATATATCACGCCACCTTGACGTGCCAACCATTTCTCTGAACTCCTTTACTTCACATTAAAATACAGTTTCAACATTAGAATCTTTAACATGATGTCCAGGATGTACTTTTTGCACAGGTAATATTAACCTCAAATGTTAAAATCTTCATGCACATAAGTTCTTCCAAAAGAAAAAGGAACAAAAATTTTGCAGAACAGTTCTGGATGTCTACCCAGACAAAATAGTGCAATCCGTCTAGTTTATGATAAATTGGTATGTTCCATTGTTCAATTCAGATTGCAACTCACAATTTATATGTGCATGGCAAACACAAATGAAGATATAAATCCAAAGATTTAAAATGAATAGAAACTCATTAGTGACAGTTGAGAGGGAACAGTATTAATCATGTACGTTGTAGTATTCTGTATTAATAGCAATCGTGTCAAAGGAAAACGTACGACATCAATGCTGTACAATTACAAGTGAAATTAGTTTCTTGGTTAAACAGTCTTCACTTTCGGGAACAACATGAAACAAACGTAAGGCATATTCTTGGGATGCTCAAGCAAAGCACATTGAATATAAACGAACGATTCGCGTAAGGCCACAAAATCATAAAAATCGGCATCTTTAAGTATTTCATAAACGATCGTGACTGGTTCTCATGTGAGAAAGAAATCCAATTTCCCGTAAAGTAGAAGATAGAGTAATAAGCCAATAATGTTCTTATGTATAATAATGGTACATTAAGCACTATTTACCGTTATGAGAGGACATTTTGAGGACCTTTTAACTGTCTAGGTATCACATCCCTAATTGACATTCACAAGGGCCATTCCCTTATAATATTAGCTCCTAATTTTAGTCAATGCCGACGTATAAAAATTATTTTATGAGTTTCTTGCGTTAGGTTCAATGACCATATCCTACCTTTCTTTCTTTTAGGAATGCTTTGTTGGTCGATATTTACTTTGGTCCAAAACATGAGGAAAATACTTTCAAAGCAAAAGTAACATTTCATGCCACAGCAGAATGATAATCTGAAGAGACTGAGGAACTGCTTCTTGTCACACATAATGTGTATTGACGGGGTTGATTGTTATACCGAAACCGTCTGAATTAAATTTTTTAACGCAAAATGAAAGAATATTTTGTACTCAAATATCAACAATACACTACTGAGATTGAAACAGTCAAAATTACAGCAAATATAAATCAAAGAAATTAAAAATGACAGGCAATTTTTCAATTCTAAAATATGATATTACAAAACTTTGGACGATTTCCACCAAAGAGAAAATATTTTTTACCATTTCATGTACTGCTTAGTAACACGCTCATCGGCCAATCTTATGTAGAGAGACTTAGAGTGTACTCTTTGACAGACATGTCTGGTCAAACAAGTCAAGAAAGCTAATTCTGGGTCTTTTCTTGCCTGTAACAGGCAAACAGACCTAGAACAGATTTGTCTCTTACCGTGACTTCAAACCGCTGACAAAATGAATGTTCCTTTTGATCAAAAATGGTGAAATGAATTATGAACTAGTCATAGACTACTCAGTGGTTCAAGGAATTGCTCCTGAACGGTATTTGGAAGTCAAATAAATTACTTTATGTTCAGTGCTTCTTGGCATATTAGCCGTTAAATCTGGATAGTACTCAAAGGTTAGAGCATACATCTTCCTGACGTAACAACATGTTTTGATTTGATTCACTCCGAAAGATTCCAAGAACAGTTTTTCAAGTTCGGAGAGAGTTGAAGTAATTGCTATGTAATCCGTTTAATGGAAGATATCGAAATAGCGGATATGAAAATTCGTAAAGGCAAGCAGTCCCGAACCCAACAGGAGTAATGGCATGATTCCTGTGCGGCTTTGGGCCAAGATATTTCTAATTGAATCTCAGATTTACCACCTTGAAATTTGCACCTGCAGTTGGAATTGTAAAAGTCTTTGATTTACAACTCAAATGTTGTCCCTGTTCCCGTTTACTTTCAAGCGGTAGATAAACGATTAAAACTAGATAAACAAGTGTAATTTCTTTTCCGAGATGAAGTTGTATTGCCAGTGAAACTTAGGAGATCTTTTTAAAAGTAATAACCCTTGTGTTTTTTGCCGGATACCTGTCAATGATTGACATATTTACTTGCAAGTTCTATTCTAGTTAGGTGGCGCTCTTTGAACCTGCTACACTACAGAGGTACACAAACACCTGGTATGTGTTATATACAGACTGATGGAAAAATCAGATCTCTAAACACTGCTATTCTTCCTGAATATTGGTGTGTACAAGCCCTATCAGCTGGCTACAGCTGATCGACTATAGCCCATTGTTTATTTTTACTGACATGAAGGTATTGTCTTTGGCCTTACAAGTGGCGGGGAGAATATGCCACTCGAATAGCACCAGGTACAAAAATATTGAACTGACAAAAAAAGCGTTTCACACAAGTAACAATTAAAAACGATTTCCACTTAAGAGCACTGATGACACTACAGATCCAAGTTTATGTCGTAATATCTTGCCTAACAGAAACTATTAAAGAAAGTATAAAGAAGATTACTATTCCTTTCATGTTTCCTATATTTTCACCATAGCATACAAACATATACCAGCCATTATTTGCAATAAAAATAATCTGTTCATAGAGGGAACACAAGGCTCCTGTTTGTAATCACCAAATCTATCCCGTTTTGAGACCAACTGACTCATGATATTACAGGAATTTGACAGAGAAATTCAATGTACTAAATGTACCAATAGAATCGGACATATGGGATCAATTGAGCTGGGAAAATGCAGTTGTTTTCTCAATTACAAGCGACTATTACCGGTTACTATTTTCGTCTGTGCAATCCACTTGCTACGGAAAAGTAACCGACTCGGAAAAGAAGTGTAACTGGCAAAGGAAGTAAAGGACCTACTTTTTGACTGGATAGCACGGGATGTATATAAGAGGTACCTTGTCTTTTAATGTCAGCCGCAATAAGGAGTTACACATACATTGTGTAGACTTGAATAAATTTTAAGCCAATCCCACATGATGGACTCATTTATTAAACATATGTATTATTTGCACGCTGATGCACATCCTTTGTAGGTCCCCAGTGAATCACAGTATTCCTAATTCCATCAGTTGATGATATAACACAAACATGGTATTGCTGGTATTGAATTGCAACGACTAAAATGTACTTCAAAGAGTCTAAAATACTCCCACTATTATTCACTTAGTTTAAATATTTTTGTCAAAAGTACATTCGAAGGAAAAATACAAGATGAAAAGAACAAGTTTGTAAAGTGATCTAATTTGCCTTTTTGAGAAGTTCTCTTACTTATACTCGCGATGAAACTTCGAAGTTTCGGGAGTAAGTTGTACAAAAGAAATGCAAATGCAATTAACTCGAACCCAGTGAAGCAGGTTGCAAATGCACAAATTGAATGCATCTGCTTCGGTGGCTTTATTCATCAACGACTGATGTCAACTGCTTAATTCCTTTTAATACCATCCAACTTGTCAATATGCCCCGAAGACTGTACGAAGAAAATATGTTGGTTGTGCTACCGAAATTATATACACATAAGGGCTTTCGCCTCTCCACATAATGTGCGTTGGGTTAGTCCCAACACTGTATATTCTTTGCGTACTCTAACAGCAGATCAGAAACAAGTGAATAACTGTAGATCTAAGAGGCCATGCTCTCCGTTGAAACTGGATCACAATAATATCAATTTCTCACCATTGCAAGCCTCCAGACAGAGATAGTACACGGTGTTCACACTATATCACCTTTCTAAAAGTTCTTACACTGTCAAGTCAAGAAAGCTCCATTTTCAAAGGAGAGCTTGCCAAGACACTCACATTACTATTCGGAACAATATTCCCAACATCAATCCCATTAACTAATTGCATCTCCTTTGTTCTCCTACACATTATGTATCATATGAGGCAATATGTGGTCACTGAAAACTAGATATTTAAACAAATATGTTACAATATCATATGTAAAATAAAATGATAAATCTTAACGTTCCCGTCTTTACCATTTATATTATTTGTGTCCTTTTTACAACGACAAAATGCCTTCATTGTCATAATGTACACACACACATATATCTTCTTACCAAAATCTGCCGAATGGAGGTGGATCCCAGTTGGTTTGCAACACCATTCGTGATGTTGACAACCGGAATCTTCTCCCAATCCAGAACAATAACACAGTATATTTACACTGAATGTCACGTCCATGGGTCCATCCACTTAAACCAATATTGAACATATCATACCACCACAATTTACATTAGTCGATATTTATCTGCACTGTACACATGTTGTGTAAATGCGTGGTTTTGATAGTTGGAATCATGTTGTACTTTAACATTCCTTTCCTGTAATAATAACAATTCCTTGACCTAAATTGAAGGAAAATTATTTCACTTACTCTGAAAACTCACGAATTTGATGTGAATCAAATTTACTCATTCCACATCAAAACAAAATATTTAATTGTCAAACCACATGAAACAAAACTTATTATATGTAACTTGATATGCGTATTAAGTAAGACAGAATCATTTTAAGCCGATTATCTGAAACACATCACTACTTAATGTCATTGCCAACTGCTAAGCAACGACATTTATTTCTTCAAGAAGATCTGGCCTATTAACCTTTCATTTGCATGAGCTTAAAAAGAAGGTCAGCTTCCATCGGAGATGCAATCTTTAGCCATCAGGAATCACTACATATATCCGTCAAATTGACTTAATTAACCAAGTGGACAATTTATCAAGACTTTCTACGTAAGATAAGTGCGGACCTGTTGGGTGATTTGTACTCAACAGACATATATTTTAAACAAAAATCCACTTATCATTCCAAAACACTGTGACTACAGCTGATAAATAAAAATATACAACAATCTAAGTTAAATCCATTGCATCCTTCAATCAGTTTTGACTTGTAACAACAGTCAAAAAAGACTCTGGTACTGACTTGAAACTTTGACCTTGAAATTACATGTTTACAAATAAAAAGATGCATTACAAAATGTTTAGGACTGTAACTATAGAACACTGATATGTCTATGTCACCCAAGCAAGAAACATACTCCCACTATTCAATTACGACACAATAAAACGAGATTTCCCATAAGGGTATCTGCAAATTGATGAAGGTGTCAATTTACCTCGGAGGGCCAACCTTATGCTACTGTGCATTGAGAGTGCAGTCCATCAAAGGAGAACACAAACACTGCTGCGGAAAACAAGAATTGGAATGTATCAAGCAGATTCAGTTTCAGAAATGTTCCAGTCGGCTTCAAAGTATAATGTAGGTTGTTTTTTCTCTTGCATGGGATTAAATTTCATTGTGTCTATTTTATGAAAAACCTTTTGTATGATTCAAGGCGAACAAAACAGCAAGTCCATTGTGTTAGCGTACAGGATATGTACATAATTACTTGCTAGGGACTTTTACTATAAATAATTAATACACATAGACACTGCAGGTGACCACTATCTTGCCCTGTAACAACTACTGGCCCGCTTATTTGGGCTAATGTAGTAAATAGCTAAGCCTAGGTTGCGTGTTACTGGCTGTCTAGCCTGCTACATACTGCTACCTCTGTAGTCTCCTGGGCTCTATTGCCCTCTCTGTCTAGTTGCAGCTGTTAGCTAGGGGTGTTAGGGGTGGAGCTAATGTGCATAGCCCATAATATCCCCGGCATGCCCCCGCTGAATTATGCATAAAAATGGGTAAATTGGTATTTGCATATTTTTACACAAAAAATTTTGCTTAATAATTTTAAATATCATAATATTGCTAAGGCTTCTACTATGCAGTTTGCTGTAACAGGATGTCATATTATTTTCTTGCATTATTATAATGCACCAGTATATTTATTTAATATTTATATACAGTACATCGTAAAAATATTCCTATGTGTACTGGTAGCATTTTTATAAGTTTGTTATTGTATGAAATAATTGATTAAATATACATCTTCTTTGGATGTTGTCAATTAAATATACATCTTCTTTTGATGTTGTCATGTTGATTATATACATATATAGTCGAGTAAATATGTGTCAAAATGTTAACATTAAATGTTGCTATCTTTATCTATATAATATGTATGATTAAAGTAATTAATGTATATACGGTGAATAAGGCACTGTTATCACAGAAAAGCATTTAATTCTTATAAATAGCACAAGTTTTAATGTTTGTCGGCTTTACTGATAATTTGGTGGCAATTCATCCTGGTTTTGTTTGTATGGTGGAACTGCTGCTACTAATTCATGTTGTCATTTAATGTCCATTATCTGTTCCAAGATACACCCCATTACTCTGATGTTGTTGTGTGTGTGTGGCCTGATCCTTGTAAGTTCTCTTTCTGTAAATAGTGATATCCATCCTTTTTGTAGCAAGTTTATAATCTGTCCTGTATTGTCTTTAAGGTCTATTCCTGTCAAATCTACATCCATCTGGTAGCAGCAACAGCAGATGTGGGTGAGAGATATGTTGCCTGAGTTTGGATATCTTGTTATGGTCAGCTGTGATGGGTAGAGTGGCACACTTGCAAAGTGCACCCATATCGTGTGACTGGTGTCCACGCACATCACATCCATGAAGATATCTGTCCTTGCAGTTCCTCTAAGGGCTCTGCTAAGTGGGTAGAATGTCAGATCTGTTTCAGCACTGTTTATACACTTTATATAGTATAAAAGTTACCATCATAAGTATTCAAATTATCATAATGGAAAGTGATCCTGTGGTAAATCCTGGATCTTGAACTTCTTGATTTTCATCAGGAATGGGAGGCAGTGTAAATATGGGCTGTAAGGTTGGCATTGCTTTGGCTTTTGGTACAATTACATAGTCATTGTCTACTGGTACTTGTGCCATCATATACAAAAATGTGCTCTTAATATATTTTCATTTACCAAAGCACCATATAGTCAATTACAAAAATGTCTAATCATTTAGTCTTTATCACAGAGATTTGGATTCAGCAGATCCTTGTCTGTCTTTGTTTGAGTTTTTGTCCTTCTCTGTTTGTGTTTGTTTATCCGTTTTGTTATTAGGGTCAAGCTTCTTTATCTGTTTCTTGGATTTCTTTTTCTTTTCTTTGTGCCTCTTTCTACTACTGGAATGCATTCAGCTTGCCTCATGCTAAGGGTGACTCCTGTTGCTACTTGTGAACCAGGCATTGAGCCTAATCTTTCTTCTGTTGTTGTTCTTAATTGGGCGTTATGTTCATCTTCTGATGAAGAATCATCACTAATGTATTGAGAGGCCATATTGTCTGTTTGTAGGATTAGGTTATATGTGCTTTGCAGGTCAAGTTTCTTAAAGAAATCTGGCGGAGGTTGATTGTTAAAAATTGTCACATTATTACCTTCTTAGTCTAAATAGTCTTCTCTACTCATCCATTGGTTGTTGTTGTTTGTGGTGTATTTTTTGCAAGAATTTTAATCTTCTGCACTCTCTTGCCTCTGCAGACTGTGTATTGCATCCGTATACATACACAGGGGAGTCGTCACTTATGTTGTTGTGTCCGTAATCCTGTGATGAAGCATGGTTCTGGTCATAATATGTATTACTATTATAGTGAGTATTATTATACCTGCCCGAGTCCTGTTGCCCTCTTACTGTTTCTTGATGTTGACAGGCCCGAGTAAACTGTGAGGCACAGGCAGCAGACATGTTCTGCTCCTGCCGATATAATATTCTGGTTGGGTGAGGGTGGGCACACGGGAGGAACTGGAGGTGTGTATGCAGCATTTAGTTCTGTGTCCCAATCCTCTTCTTCTGGTAGTTGTTTGGTTGGGGCTCTGTCACCCCAATTTTCTTCAGGAGCTTGCTGTCTGGGTGAAATTGCACTGAGAGGGTCCCAGTCTTCTTCCTCTTCTTCCTCTTGCACTAATTCTGATGCATGCAAAAGTCTGTTGTGATTTAATTGTGCAGTAACAGTTGATGCTGATCTCTCTTGCTCTATGTCAGATTTTTCTTTGGCAATCACTGGTATAAGATTGTTTACAAGTGCAGGTTGAGGTGCAGTATCAGAGGGGTCTTCTTAACAATCTGTGAAGTCATACTCTGAAGGATCTACCTCTAATGTGACAATGTCTTCCTGGTACACTGCATTTGTTTCTTGAGTAGGCTCAATTTTGGTATCTTCTGGAGGTACCTTGATCATGTTGGCTAGTGAAAATTCCGAGGTGCTTTGCAAATTTGAGTTTAGATTTGCCTTGGATTTCTTCTGTGCATATTTCAATATTATCTTTGAATGACA
>JBCAUI010353517.1:0-14930 GCA_038406195.1 Haplosyllis anthogorgicola | reverse complement strand
TGACAACCCCCCCCCCTTCTGCGGGCCTGGCGCCCCCCCCCCCCCCACGGGAAATCCTGGATCCGCCAATGATTATGTTTTTAAACCTAAGGTGTTGACAAAATGTAACTTTTCTAGTGTGCACATACCGTTTCAATAGCATATCATACATCATATATTTTTCTGTGAGGGGGCTATTAACTACCCATGCACTGGCAAGCATTCGCTTTAATGACAGATAATGTGTTCAAAGACGGACCTTGTAAATAAAATGGCCTACCTGTAAGAAATATGTACATGTATCAGTACGTCTTGGTTTAAATAAGGTAGACATTGTGGAACGTGTCAGGTAACACAGTAGAATGCCACTTGGGTAACAAAGGAAGAGGTTGCGGTGTTGGTAGCGCATGTAATTGGCTGATAATGATGTTAGGATGACACATCTAGGATATTAGAGATCAAAGGCAGCTTTACAGAGACGCAGAGAGCAGATCAGCACAGAGGTCTAAGACATTTATATTGAAATTTTCAAACATCTTTAAGAGATTTTTGAGACAAGGACTGAGGCATAGTGGTTAACGTAAATTGCTGCTACTCTGGTGCTCGGGTTCGATTCCTTGATATAATAAAGACATAGACGTCGGGTAGTGTCAGTGATCATCTGGAATATTTCCTCCAAAGGTTGAATGGTTCTTGGATGAGTTCCTGGCTCAGAAGTTAAAATGTAGGATTTTAAAAATATCGGTTCATCAAGACGTAACCTTAGTTTCGTATCCTTAACGTTGTCCTTTTTTAAGGATAAAATAAACATAATGAACTTTGAAATGACGCAATAATGTACATTCTTTGACGGTTCTTATGGGTGCTAGGTACCCGAATCCAATCCAAAGGTTCTCATTATTTCAAGATTTAAACTGATCCCCCTCTACTACTGCCCATATCTGCTGACGTGTTGCGTTATTTTAATTACATAAAGTATATAAAATATGCAATTAACATGTTTCTCTCGTCTGCTACATCCTCTCGGGAGACACTAAGGCCACCGCCATTGACTGGAAGTAGAGTGGCATTAAAAAGTAACCATATTGACAAACCGCATCTCGACAGGATCTCCCAGTCTAAAGATGCTACTCAGATGTCAAAGAGCCTCCTGCAGAGCGATCAATAGCCCCACATCAAAAGATACAGTCCCGGTACAAGGCTCCTCCAAGCTGATGCTTTTACCTGTAACTCATATTATATGCAGTCCCAGCCATTTGCAATTTGTTAATTTAGTTGGTTTTTTTTTAAAGAATTTAGTGAAAAGCGTCACAGTTCCTTCTTCTAAGATTAGCACACAACCATTTTGGAGCTACTGGTGCTCCCCGTTTAATCCGGCGCTCTCCTTTTACTGGATGGTCACCAATCCAGTTACCAACCAAAGCCGATGTTGCTCAAATCGAGGAATTGGCCGAGGACTGGTCACACCACGATGAAAAGGTGTGTGATGGTAGTTTTGTGGTTGACTTTTTACATATTTGCGCTACTTTTTGTTTGCATTTAAAATTCACCCGTAAATTACCAATGCATTGGTGGAATCCATTTTAAGATGAAATCTGCAACTGTTACAGAAAAGGGAAATATCAATACTAAAATTTTTTTACTCAATCGTAATGCCACTACTGGTCGCTAAAGTTCATAAACTTCAGATCTAGAAGGGAGCTCATCTAACCTTGGTGTGAGCTGTCACCTGTCGACTCTGATTAAAACAGGGACAATAATAGCGTTAACTGGTACCAGTTTTACACCTCGGTGTGGGTAAATTGAAACTTTGTTAGATTTGATCAACATCTCCACCGACAGCATCGGGAGTCGAACTCAGATAGCTTGCTTCCAAGCAGTTTAGGCTCTCCATTCAATATATGATGATATATCCTATCTCTCTGGCAGCCTGCACATCTGAGTATCTTGTGTTTAGATGGTAATTTGTGCTTCAGGTTGGATGTTCTTTCATTGATCTAGAACTCACTTCATTAACCTAATGGGGAGAAAATCATTTGTACAGAACACCACACCCAGCCCGGACATCCTCAGCTTCTCCATTATTTGTAGTTTACTTTATTTTTTTACTTTTCAGGGAGTCCCTTGCGTTATTTTCAAAACCAGATGTAGTGAATAGTCTGAATTATCACAAACATTATGCTAGTTCCAATAGCTTCTTCGAAGAAAAGAAGTGAAGTTTTCTGATGCCTAAAGTCCGGACGACAATCTATCAAAGATCGACCTACAGGGATTCATTTGGTGATGCGACATGCAACATGGTCTTATTCATTTCGAAAATGTTTCACTGGTTTTACGCAATAGGATACAAATGGGGCACAAAGTTTAGACAGATATACAAAGATGATTGTTTTGTGTGTGACCGTAACAGAATGGTTTCAGTACAATTAAATCGATAGAACAAAAATTCTAACGAACTTGGAACAAAAGAATTTTACGCCGTGCTTCGTTCATGTCAATCGTACGGCATTGAATTCCCTTGTTCTGAAAGGTTTTCAAATTGATCTGATTTTTTAAACTGGGATTCAGATCTAGTATGTTAGTTAATTCTGAACTGAGACTGAAGATTTGCAGGTTATCACTCGTGTAAAATAACGTTGTTGAAAGGTAACTCAAGATAAAAGACGAAATCTCTTCGTTTCTTCGGACAGCTTGTGCGAAGATCGGCTAGCCCACAGTAAAACCTTTCCCTTAAATCTGATAGAAATTGTCCGCATGAATCCGTCTTTGTGTGACCCATAGAAAGGTTTGTAGGTCAGAGTCCCGGGCTGTCACAGCCAGTTTCTTTATGTGGAGCAATGAGATCACCGGGGAAGAGCTCCCCTCATGTCCCGGGATTCATGTGGGACATGTTTTCTAAAGTACCCATTCATGTCTTGAGAAAGGGTACACTATAAATGGATTTATGAACGTCACTTTTCCTGGTGTGCATTACTTCAGCAGATTTGTGTGTAAATCTCATTGCAAGAGTTTAGTTGTGTTTACAGTGAGTGAAGATTGGGTTTAACTTTCAATCAGTAACACCATTGCAGTTCCATCTCCAAGACTAGTGGGCAGCCATTTTCTAGGGCAACTGGTACCGCTGCTTTGGACCTGGTACCCCTCCTTTGGACCTGGTACCCCTACTTTGGACCTGGTACCCCTCCTTTGGACCTGGTACCCCTCCCTTGGACCTTTAAAATCAGGGATTTGTTGAGTAAACTCTGACCAGAAATAAAACCAATGTGACCTCCCATGAAGGATCTGGCTATTTCAGAAGGCATTGTTAAACCATGTTTGATAACGTGTTGAGGCAAACTGAGATAAAGACTTATTATTTTATCATTTTTCGAAGTTAGAATGTGCATAGACTCTGTAAGAATGGATGGATGTTAGTTCCACTTTGTAGCAATATTGGATTGCGGCTGAGTGACAGAGATTGACTGTTATCCGTGATTTCACCTGTTCACCGCTTCTGTACAAGCTGCCTTTGATCTGCGACGTCCTAAACGTGTCATCCTAACATCATTATCTGCCAATTACATGAGTAACCGACTCCCGGGTCGCATCTCTCGCCGTCTCAATGCAATTGGATACCTTCAATACATACGTCTGCACTTCCGAAGCTTTACCCCTGTGTCATTAATTAAAGTATGGTCAATTGAAGTATGTATCTTTTCCCAATTAGGAAAATAACAAATTTATTACAAAAACTCGGAAGATCAATACAGTAATACAAAAAAGGCTGCTCGTATCATTTTCTGGTGTTTTTGTTTTTCAAAAATGTTTGGTCAATGGTAGTGTCACTTTTGTTGACTTGGCCTGTCTCTTGGGTCGTTTTACTTCATTTCTAAATTATGTTTAACAGCTTAACATTTAGTCGTCCACAATACACCCTCACAGAGGAAATGTTAGCCCCAAAAGTAAAATAATAATCTTATTGTTCCAAGGAATAATTTTTCTGTTTTTTTAAGTGGATCGAGTTGAAACATTTTGGACAACATTTGGTAATTACTTCCTTGAGGTGCATATGGTCTTGTGGATTTCCTTTGTTGGTTAAGGTAGGCTTCTTGAGTGCATGTGGCTTTATGAATCATGCTGGCAGACTGCTGGCAGGCATTTCACTGTGCTTAAAAGACTTGGGTTAGATGGTTCTTGTGTTGGGACTCCGTTCTTTGATGGAATCCTCTGCCATCACTGCAGCAAGTCCTTTGATATCTGAGGAGCTTCCATTTGGCTCTGCTTAAGGTTGGGAGATCCAGTTTAAGGATATTTTTATCAGACATGTAGGATGAGCTGCTGGATGCAGGTAAAAGCCCAGGTGCGCCAAGTTCTGAATTGGGACTCTCTGCTTTGATGTTCCAAATTCTAGACTGATTTAATCATATGTCTTCTTCTGCATTTTCATTCATCGCTATCTGGCTGCAGTCACTTTTAACAAAACGTATAAAGATTTTAGAGGTGTAGACTGTCAACTTATTTATGACACATTTTGATGATAGTTAGAGTAAGGAGTGACTCTGCCAATCAGTTTTAAAACCAGAGTGAATCTGTCGCCTGTGTACTTACTCAAAAACTGTAAACTTAATATGCCTTATTGTTTTACTACTCTAAAAATATATGTATAATGTTTTACATGTCCCATTTATGAAGAACAGGTCCTTGGGACACTTCATCCTTTCTGGGCCCAGGACAGGAAATCAGCTTAGTACATGTTGGAGGAGGAAGTGATGATATGTGAGTGGTGATGGGATGATGGGTGGGTGAGGATTACTGCTAGGGAAAAGAATGAACATCTGTGATGCTGTTGCATTGGATAATTGATAGATATGGATATGACAATAAAGATGTACAAGAAAAGAAATTTGTTTTTGGAAGTTATGCATATGTAATAGTTACCTGATTACAACTGGTTCTTTTGTAAAAAAAAACCCCCAAACTATTTACTTAAAATTTAAAATCAAAGTTAATGCATTTAGGTGTTCTTGTTTCATGCCCAGCTAGTGTAATCAAAATTCTTGATGACAAGCCCTTGTTTTTGTCCTCACAGGTCTTTTGTCCTTTCTGAGAAATAATAGATTCTTTTACCAAATAATTAAATGCTGATGAGGCGCTTTCTGTAGTCTACAACTAAAGGCTGCAGATGAGCTCAATCTAACTCTTGGACCTTGTACTTTGAAGTAAATTATTGACAGGCCCTGCTGCAGGCCCTTTGATACCTGAGTAACATCCACCTTTGTCATATATTAGTTGGGAGATCCTGCAAGGGTGTGGTTCTTGTGTCAAGTTAGTACCATTGAAGTCTAGAAAATAATCAATGCCTCGAACAGTTATTGTGAAGGTTGAAAACCAGGTAAATGTCTATTCTGGTACACTTAAATTTTCTTTTTATCTCGTTGGGTAGAGAAATATTATTTTCTTTCAAATATTTGTTTGACATCAAAGAAAATATACTGTTAAACATATTCATATGGTTTAATGAAAAAATATTTTTGAAAACGTTAACACATTCTCTTGTTTATGAGATAACGTTAAGAGGATCACCGTGCCGAGAACAAATACCTAAAATCAGGACTCATCTGTGTAGAGAGATATTGATTGACTCTAGTTGTGATCTTTGATACTGGAGAATGAAGCACCTTTAGGTTGGGAGATCCTAGAAGGGTGTGGTTACTTTGTGAAATTCAGATACCCTAGGTTGATATTATCAATGGTTGAAAAACATGCCTGCATTAGCCAGCTGAGCTCATGTGGCTTTGCTTTGGCTTTGAATTATTAAGGTTTAGACACGGGCCCTCACTGGTCTGCTGATAACTGTTATTACAGGACTTCTCCTTTAGAGGGTCATTGGTTAGAGCGGATCAGACACTGATTTGTCGTGCACATGCAGGACCATGTGTCTTCCGTGTCGGCATTATACCCTGCAGTATTGTTTCTAACTTTTTTCACATTATATCTCTTTGTAGTGATAATTTTATTTTCTAGATTCAAACTCTCTTCTTAGGTATCTCCAAGGTCAATTAGTCTTTTCAAATATTTGAATAAATGGGAGAATACAATATTCTAATTCATAGAACCAGTATGTCAACACTG
Organism: Haplosyllis anthogorgicola; assembly: GCA_038406195.1. NCBI lineage: Eukaryota > Metazoa > Annelida > Polychaeta > Phyllodocida > Syllidae > Haplosyllis > Haplosyllis anthogorgicola. The sequence goes on along the minus strand of JBCAUI010353517.1, from coordinate 8,840 downwards.
TCAGTTACCTGAAGAAAGGTACTTTTTATTTGCTGATATTATTGCTATTGTATTTACAGAGGAAGCTGCCAATGCAATCAGACAAACCTTTCCTGTTCACAGTAGTCTGATGTCCTCTCCACTGAAAATTAATTCAGGTAACAGCATGAATATAACCTAAAGCAGAGGATGTAAAACTAAATTCTGGCCCAGATGAAACAGTTGATAATAACTCCACAGGCATTTATATTAATACAACCAAGGTTGTCTGGCTTAATTGTGAAAACACATTGTGACTACTGAAACTAAACTATAATTTTTGTTGCGCAGAATACACTTACTCTTTAACAGAACCTAATAGACCATTATGAGCCTAAACGCTTATGACTGCCTTAATGAAGATGGTATTAACATTAAATTCTTGCTTACAATTAGCACCAGTGTAATATCTACTATTTTTCATTAAGGAAGCTGGATTGGATGGTTCTCAGATATCAAAGAGCCTGCAGCAGTGACTGTCAATACTTTACATCAAAGCAGACAGTCCCAGTACAAGACTCTTCTTACCTGCAGTTTTACCTGCATATAAACCCGTAGTGTATCCTCATTCTATGCTTCAAACTTTTTAAATATTTACTTTAATAAACATGAGACCATTCTGTGTTCCATTTGTTGATAGCAATATCAACATGAAGCAAAAGTAAAAGCTGTATTTGACAATATTACAAAAAAACTTCATGAATAGAATATTGGTTCCTTTTCAATCACATGTGTTGCAGTTTTCAACAAGGATAACGAGTTAAAAAAATATTTATACCATTTGAAAATGCACTTGATAAAATATGTTCTGCAAAATAATGAAAGAGTGTGGGAGTGTAATTATGTCTGTTCTAAAAAGCATAATAAAGCAGGCAGTAATATTTCCTTTCATTACATCTCATTGTCAATAAGTTGAGTCATTGTATTAGTTTCAAGTGTAATTTGTTCGTAATGATGTTACATTGATGTCAAGATGTGGGATGCACAGATCAAAGGAACCGACGCACGTGGTATAACTACTTTTTGGAAAAGTGTTTTGCTGGGGTCGATATCCTTTGTTTTACGAGCTTTGATTCAAATTTACACTGGGCTATGTACGATTTGGTTAACTTTGCTTCAGAGCAGAAAATTTTCGTTCATGCCCGTTAAATTTGGAAACGAAAGGCCGTTAATTTGTTCAAGAGCAAGATAGGAAATCAGAAAATGGGGAGTATCCGGTACCATTAGAAATTCACCCCCGTTTTCGTTCTTGATGATAGCACAGTATGAGGCCACTACCCTTCATTTCCTCTGATGATTATGATATTCTATTGTTTGTAAAATCGAACATTTTTCCTGAACTGTGATCACTGTAAGTTTTTGTCTTCTAAATTATTCTTTACTCTGTGTCACCTTGTTTTAAACACCACATTTCTGCATTCATACACTGTCACTACAAGTTTGATATGGGACATGTAGCTGCAACTGAAGGAGTTCTGATCCTTCCTTCCCTGACACTAATCCCCTCCTCTCCCATCATCGCTTCCACTCTCATGCATCATCTCTTCCTGCTTCAAGCAGCTTTCCTGTCCCATGTCTGGACATAGAAAGGTTGCCTGCATCAATAAATATAAATATATCTGAAGCTGGCATAGCATTTAATAGTTAGATATTTGCCTGGTTAAATGAATGGTCCAATTGATGCAAATCAGTTGCATTTGGGGACCTTGTGGAATTATCACATGTATCACATGTATCACATGTGCTGTTTGTTGTATTTTTATTCTGTGTATTCGGAGAACACCCTTCCTTGCAAACAGTATGTGTGCCGTGATACTTGCCTCGATAAAACCATGGTTTTGAATTCCAGTGGCATTCCAACTCTGAGAGAGGGGAACCAGTGACTGCAAAGGCTGCCACCATAAAGTTTTAGAAATACGCATTCTGTATTGAAATTTTGTTTGTAAATACAATATGCACAACATGTAATGCTGTAATGGTGTCAATTACTATGTTAGTGGATCTTTAATAGCGGTCCAGCTCTAACCAAAAGTAACAGGTTTTTGTCACTTCCCGGTCGACAGGCTAGGCAACGAATTGTAATTACAGCTTCATAATTAACAAACCTAATTAAAAGTCCTATCTTCTGTGGGAGACAACGGCGAAAATAATTAACTGTGTAAATAAGACACCAAAGCTGTACCTGAGATGTAAGTGATATTGTTGTGGTTGTAATGACGCTGGGACTTTACGTTGATTACACATTTACAGTAGTAAGCGAGATGATAGGGTTTGGTATACAGTTGTCCCCGGATATATCGATATTTTTGGTGCGGGAAAATAGCATCGATATAAGCGGGATATCGATATAAGCAGAACATTTAACATGAGGGTCTATTAATTTGGTGCGGAAAAAAGGTATCGATATAAGCGGGATATCGATACAAGCGATATCGATATATCCGGGGAGGAGTGTACTGTAATTGTTACTATTGTATTGTTCTCATACGGATCCAGGGGGCATAAAGCCGGATGGATTCATCCAAGACACATTTGTTTTAATTTTCATGTAGTTTGTGTTGATTTGTCTTAGGTTTCAGTAGTTTGTTTGTAATTCTTTTGGGAAATAATTTTTTAGAAACATCTTAGATCCGTCCCTGATAATACACATCTAGTGGCCGTCTAATTCGTTTTACCCGCAACTGTGTCTCTTGTTCACCTTTTTTAAAATTTTTGTTGTACCCGGGTTCATTTGTGGGGCCACTGATTACCCCTGTTTTGGACTTCGTGTGACCGTCCCATGGGTTTTAAATCCAGGATGCACTCTTTCTTGCTTGCGTTCGGTGTCTCCTATTCTTATCTGCCATAAAGTCTTGAATTCAGCGAGACGGGTCCTAGTCATAAATTGATCTGTTTTTAGTGACATGGCCCAATTTCGAAGGAGATTCACTGGCTAATCAAACTCAGTACCGGCAAAAGGGCATCGATACCTCGTACCTCGAACCTTTTCTCTTTAAAATTCATTAGTTAATTCGAACTAGTTTCCCTTCAAGTTCGACTGAAGTGGAATCCACTGTGCACCAAACAATACGTAAAGACAATATCACCTTTAAGAAAAGAGTTTCCAGGTTTACTTGCTACAGAAATAAGTAGGACTAAAGTATAATTATTGTAAGAATGGGATGTCACCGGAGGAAAGAGTCTCCCACAATATGTACTTAGTGTTTCCTTTTAGGACGGAACGAGGTTGTTACATCATAGCATTATTACTAGTTGGGACAGAGATTTGCATTAGCCAGCTGAGCTCAGTCATTATAGGATATCTGCTATTGCCCTGGGTTAGCATCATTATTGGTTGGGACACAGACCTCCATTAGCCAGCTGAGCAGTTTTTACTCAGCATCAGGCAACTAGAGTTTCATCTAATGATCTACTTGTTACTGGAATAACGGGGACTTTGGCGTATTTCCTGTGACATAATATAGTGCAATTGAGACCGACCGGGCCGACTGCATTGTCGTCTCCTAAATATCAGACGGGACTAGAATGTTACATGCAGAAATCTCTAAAGAGACCGACGGAGAACTACATTGCTTGCACGTCATTCATTTGTTGCCTTGATCCCGTTTTCGGTTATGTTTGTCTGTCTCTTTACCTGTCCTTGTTTGAGTTTAGGGAACTGACCGCCAGATAGCACGTAAGACTGTTTGCCCTTGTATGGAAGTCTCTTTGCATCTGTGTCTGTCCGTTCGTCTTTTTGGAACTGTCTGCGTATCTGCTTCTTTTATTGTTTGCCCTTCCTTGCACAGTTTAAAAGTAAGAATTTCACTAAAATTAATAATGCTTAGCCATTCTTACATTTTTTCAAAAGATGCAATTTCACTTTAGCATCAACGTTGTTGTGCTTCACGCTTTCAAGCAGTATATCTGCCACACCTAAATAGGACAGCCTAACCTTGTTAAACAAAGAGCACTACAGCTTTAGTGGCTCTATAAAGTACAAAGCTGTTCATTGACAGCTTCACATCAAAGACTGAATTATTTCCATTAAGCTCGGCTGGTGGGTGATTGAAGTCTCTGGTGTGACAGTAGATATCCCAAAGAAAAGCAAGATTCACCCGGGTAGTTCAGATTTCGGATCCTTAGCAGGTGTAAAACAGGTGTAATTAGAATGGTGTTAAAATCTGGACGAGGCATTCTGTGCAAGAAAAGAGCCCTACAGTTTTTGGTAATTTTGAACACAAAATAAAATCTTTCATTTGTTATTTAGGTTTTGAAAAATAAAATGCACTTCAAGCAAAAGGACATTCTGTTGCAACTGATATTACATCGAACAATGATGAAGAGAAGTTTTCTGTATAAAGCACATTTAACATCAGATGCATTTTTTCATGACTAAGCACTGTATTTTCAGTGAATAACTTTCCGTGTATGGGGCACTTTTCTAATATAGCTTTGAAGAACTCACAAAGAGTAATCTTCTTTCACATGAGTCATTAGTCCAGCCAGTAACGTTTCTTTGGAGAAATCGTGCCTACTTACAAAAGTCATAATTGTAGGACACTTCCATCACTAGCCGCACACAGCTAAGCAACAGCTACAGTACTGGTACTTCGGTTATTTGGTAACAATTGGTACTAAAAAGGCATTGGCCCTCACAGATTATGAAGCAGAAACTACACGTATATAGCGCAATTTTATAACCAAGAGCCTCGTCACAAAAGGAATAACACAAGTTTTGCGCGGATGCACTGCCTATGAAAGCTAACAAGTAAACGCATCTTTTTGAGCGTTTACTCTTTGCTACTTTGGCTCTTTATTCATTAAATTGTCTTTATCTTTAAAAGCAACAAACAAACGAATAACATCATTCTTCTTAAGGAAATTATGACAATTTCACGTTTGCCGTAACGAAGACAGCATTATCAGCATCTTAATGAAATATGAATTAGATTTTTGCCCAAGACGTACTTAGAGGTGTAACTGATAGTCTTTATACTGTAATGAAGGAGTGAGTTTTCTATTGGTTCAATTCTGACACAGACTTGCACTGTACTGTGTGAGTAACGCTGAACCCAATGCGTTTTCGTATTTATACTTTGTGTTGATATTAGTTGCAACCATCCTTGTTGTTAGTTTAGGTACGTTTTCATGACAACCTATACATCGTTCTGTTTAAACGTGATTATTGCTGACTGTTTACAGTCAGGCTAGTAATGACATTTGAAATCTGTACAGCTTGCGCAACTGCGCTAAATCCTAGTGGCTAGCTGTGCTGAAAGCCAGTGGGCACTCCATTCGTCCTCCATAGGCATGTTAGCCTTGTGCCAACCATTTAAAGTCTGAGTATTAACCTTCTTTTACGGAAGATTGTAATTTGGGATGATTGTACTTGTCATGGTTAGTCGTAATTGGCACCAATTGAATACAAAGTATCCATATAAAAATATCAAAATTAACACATAATACTTTTTGGGAGTATTGTATCATGATTGCACGGTTTGTTATTCCCAGCTGTACATCTATGCTGATATTGCAGTAGATATCAATAATAATGTTACTCTTATTTCATGCGCACTCTTCCATTAGTTCATTGTCAAGCTTCTGTAAATGTCAAATCGCAGAATCTACTTTGTTTCAGATTCAACCCATCCCCAAGGTCAGGAGGTCCTATTTGGGTGTGGTGTTCTGTACAAATGATTTTCTCCCCATTAGGTTCATGAAGTGAGTTCTAGATCAATGAAAGAGCATCCTACCTGAAGCACAAATTACCATCTAAACACAAGATACTCAGGTGTGCAGGCTGCCAGAGAACTGGGACTCGTGAGCCTTTGATCTACAGGTATTGGCACAATGCCTACTGCAGACAAATGCTGTAGCTATAGCATCTTTTTAAATGACAGGAGGTCCTGGTTGGGTGTGGCTTCTATGAAAACTCCATCGATTTATGTTTCTCCTTTAAAAAGTTTCACATTAACACTTCTTGAATGAAAAGGTGTAACTGTTAAATGTACAGATATAGTCCTGTTAGCTATATATGTGACAATGTCTGTGATATCCAGGAGGTCCTGGTTGGGTGTGGTTTTGCTTTACACTTTCATTGTGTTTTTAATCTGTTGTTTTTTAGTTGTTGTAAATTAATGTAGGCATTTTCAGATATTTCTTCGTTTCATCAAATATATGTTACAAATTGCAATATATACTAATTACATAAAATCTGGATTTGCGTAAGGAATACTGATTACATTTAGTCGTCTGTACCTGCTACAAAAACAGGAACTGGAAAGCTGTGCTGTTAAATGAACCTAAAACCCTAATTAATGTCCCATGAAAGCCGTCCATCCGAATTCCTAATTTGGTCTTACAAAGACCCTATGTTCAGCATGAGATTGCTAACTGATAAAATCAATTGTGTGCCCCACCTAGGCATCAAGACATCATTATGGAAGATAATTATGAAAGCTAATAGCCCATAGGAAGGACCTTTTGCTACCTGCATTGTGTTGAACACCACGTACTGCTGAGTCTGTGCCTCGAGGGACAGCCAACAATGACTGGGATATCATGTAGAAGAACATTTCCTAATCACACAGGCAGGTGTCATCGGAATAATTCTCCAAAACTTAAGTCTGTTTTCACTTTTCATCCCCTTTTAATAAGGTGTGAGAAAATTAACAAAGCAGCCCGCTAGGGGATATTGCGTGTATGCCGTCATAATACAGGGGTTTTTTTGGCCAATTTGTCATCTCTAGCTGGAAAATAACAGCAAAGATACTTTGCGCAGTGAGCACTTTGTAAAAAAAAGGACAAACAAATAAATATGAGGCCGTTGAAATATATAGCAACAATTAAGTATTAACAAAAAATGAACAAATTGAAAGCGGTAATTTTGTCTTTTTATCACTGTATGATGCATCAAAGTTTGTCACTGATCTCCCCTTCCTTATCTATTATCCATGCCATCAGAGGATGGTTATTAGTCAGTCACTCATGTAATTGACTCGACAGGGAGGCAGCTTTAATGATCAGGTTGCACGGACCTTTTTCCCGGGGCCCACGCGTCCCACTCCCGCTACAAAAGACCTCAGTGCTTCTTACCTTCAGGGGACAATGATTCCAAACCAATATTGGGTTATGTGATTATTATGGAGGTTTATTGCAGGTTGTCAAAAATGTACATGATAAAGACAAGACCAAGTGAATTCATTTAAAGAGGTACTTTTGAATTAAATGGCACTTAATTAGATGGGTGTTTAAGCCCTTTGCTAACAATTTCAGATAAAGTACATTTAGAAATTTCCAGACGTTTAAAGTGTTTTACATTATCGCCCTTGGTACTGATATATGCAACTTCGAAAGATAACACAATAAAAATGACGGATTTTTATTTTCCGCATCTTTAATAAGTCATTCTTTTTTAAATTAAAAACCCACGCGAATGGTACAATCTTAACAGTTTATTGCGGCACTGAAAGCTTTTTAAATTAGTTTAAAACTTAACACCAAGAAGAAAGATTTTTCCCTTTGTACTCGAGATATAGTAGTTTCCTGTTGTCTGAAAACAACCTTTGGAATTTATATATAATTCAACAACATAACGAAGAAGCAATTTCCAAGAATCGTATCGGGAGTTTTCGGAATATTTACTTTCGCCACTTTAGGCAAAGACATATGAGCTAATAATATTACGTAATTAAAAATTACCCAATTGAGTCAAGTTACTACCTTCCATAAGATTACATGTACCATTTACTCTCTACTTATTTGCGACAAACTTTAGTAAACGGAGATTATTTTAGTAATCTTACCATAAATAGCCTGTACTTTTTTGGTAATCTTACTTAAATAAGAATGAGAACTGTCATAAGCATCCTTCCAAACTTCCCAGGAAAATCAATTTCATTCCCCAGACCCCAAATATTATATTTATCCCGTATTCCTGAGTCAGAACCCTAAATGCCTTGTGTTGACACAAAGTGTCGAAGATGAGAGAACCTTTTCTCATGGAATATGAGCGTACGGATACAAACTACAGGCATACTGCCATGAATAAATATGTTCTGTAAAGACAAGGAGTTAGCCAAAGTCGGGGACAGGAATAGAGGTTTAGTTGTACGAAACCTGCCTCAAGACTTTTTGTTCCATCTTTTGGTTTGAACCTGACAAAATTTTCAGGGACTCGGAACTCGTCATACATTCAGTCGGGGATCCATGGGAGGGGCATGAGGCCCGGACCTTACCTCTGTAAAATAGATCTGAAAATAGGCCTCCAGGTTTTCGAGTCACCGCCTCAGCCCCTGTGAGATCATTTTTCCCGCTACTGCTTATTTTTCCAAAAATCTTTGCAACATAATTTTATAACATGACATCCTGTTAATGTAGAAATCATGTTGTATCATACCAGCTTTCAAGACATACTAATTTCATGAATGAAGCTGGAACACAAAGCAACTAAACCTCACAATAGGCTAGATTTGCTTGGACAATAGTTCTATTTGTAAAACTTTTAATATTAATTGTATACTGCGCAAGCTAACTTGGACCTCTACGCTTAGTTAAGCTGTTTATTTACCTCAGGTTGTTATTACAATCATGTGTCCAAACTTGATAAAATCACTTGATCGAAATAAAAATAATGTAAAGCCACTATGTCACCCAGTTGCATTTTCATATGAGTAAAATCCACTTTAAAGTTAAAGTTAAAGTTATCGTACTTGATATACCGCGCTTTTTCATGCTGATCACATAACAAAGGTTGTTTACAACTTAACTTCCCAGCCAGGAACTCTCCTGAGAACTTGCCCAACCTTGGTGCAAGTATCCCCCAAGTGAGCCATCACCTC
>JBCAUI010353406.1:0-14931 GCA_038406195.1 Haplosyllis anthogorgicola | reverse complement strand
ATAATGATTTGTCCAAAATAGGGGTCGTAATCGATAAAATTTTCTTATCGATTTTTATCGAAGTCTTTTTATCGATAATAATTGATTATCAAGTTGGAAAACTTGATAATGTTCTGACATTTAACAGTAAAATATAAATGAATACATAGATCAATTTTCTGACATTGAAAATATCAGTATATTTGATAAGCTAATGAAGCCACTCCAAACAGGAATATATTCTTTGATTAAACTTTTTGTGAAGTAGCTTCACCATATTTCTGCAAAGTGGCTTCATCATAAGTTCTTATGTTAGTGCCTTCCCTGTTTAATTTTTAAATTTTACTTAGTTTATATTGCTTACCTGGACAAGCTCAATAATTGATTATGAAATTTGGCTATGATTAATTTATCGACAAAGTTATTTTATCGATAATAATCGATTATCGATAAAAAGCGGAGACCCCTAGTCCAAAATAATTTGGCAGACAGGCAGTATCAATTCGGAAAAAAACACTTTTATTGATAATGGTAATTTATTCCAGGTCTTGGCACTGGTATGATCTTTGTGTCTACGTTGGTAGCTTACTACTACAATATGATTATAGCGTGGGCCATTTTCTACTTCTTTGCCAGTTTTACCAGTAGCTTACCATGGGAAGATTGTAACGATTCAGATTACAACACCAAATGTAAGTGGCCATTACTTGACTATCACATTTAACAATGCTCTGATAACACATTAATGAAAGTAGGAATAATGCATTTTGTTGGTAAAATGCATGTCGGTAGTTGATATCAAATGGCAAATTAATTGAAGTAGTCAACCGATACATGTAGTCCATCTCAATTTTCAAAATTCTCATGCATAGTGTTTCGCGGCAAATGAGACATTGACGGGTTTGCTTGGCAGGTTCCTTCAATCAAATATATTCAACCACGCCCCATACGCGCAGTCAACGGTCAAAACTAATGTTCATTTCAGGGTGCAGTGAAAAGTTAAACAAAACAATAGAAAATGCCACGATATGTGAGGACTTCGGTTACTACGTTGCCAACAATGGCGTTTGTTACAACGATTCAACTCAATCTACTCCCGTTGGATTCTGGAATGCAACGTTGGCTGAAAAGGAGCATGATTTAAAGTCACGCCTTCCCAGCGAAGAGTATTTAGAGTGAGAATAAGCGAATTATTCAATTCATGTGTGAATGGTCAACGCAGCAAATGATCTGCTTTGACGGACGCAGGATTTCCAGCAATGTGGTAGAGGGGCGCTAACCTCAAGGGAGGGGTACCAACCTAATTTTTGTGTAAAATTACCAAAACTTGCATAAAAGTGAATAATTTGACTGTAAGGAATCTGAATTTTATTTTGCCAACATTTGAATTTCATTCCATGCTTTCTACTTAAAAACGTCACAACATGATTTTCTCTTGTTCACTTTTTATCCTTTTGAACAAATTATTTCTGGTGACTGTTAAATTATATACATCCACGAGTTACACCGCATGGCCGGTAGAGTATTGCAGTTCAGTTCAGTAAAGTTTTTCCTTATATCGGAAGTCTCTGGGATTAAATTTATAATTTTACAAACACAGTTTATAAACACAGTTTATACAAATACACTGCAGTTAAAAATCAATGTTAGAAATTTATTGTGCATTTTAGTCGCCGTGTTTTTGGTATACACCATTCAGATGGTATTGGTGATCTGGGCGCACTCAGATGGGAGTTGGTTCTGTGTCTTTTAGCAGCATGGACCGTCGTCGGTCTCTCGCTTATAAAGGGGGTCAAGTCTTCCGGAAAGGTATGTATCCATAAGCACACCGGCAGGTGGTACAGTGGAATTCTTAGAGCACAGATGTTAGTAGTTTAGAGATACTACCAACGTCAATGACTACGAAATAAATAGCATTTATTGAGAATTAAATTATTATTGTTTTCACATGGGACTTTGGTGAATTTAAGAGCATTAACCAACACTTGATTTTAATATGCATTGTTACACACAATGTTTTAGGTTGTGTACTTCACTGCACTCTTCCCGTATGTAGTTTTGATTATATTGTTTATTCGTGGACTCACGCTTGATGGACATGGAAAGGGAATCGAATTCTACATTTTGGATCCAGACATATCCAAATTGTCAGAAGCTAGTGTTTGGAAGGATGCGGCTGTGCAAATTTTCTTTTCCCTCGGAGCCTCATGGGGTGGACTTATTACTTTGGCTTCGTACAACAGATTTCATAATGACTGTCTCAGGTAAACTCAAGTATTGTGACACAATCCGTCAATTCTATACGCAAATATTGGGGTGGTTTTTTTTTACAAAAGATGTACATGCTTTCTTCGTGTTAAAGTTCTGATACGATTTTCATGTACTGGGTGCCTGCTCATCAGTACTTGAAAAGGTATATGGGAAGTGTGGCCGGCTGCCTGCTAAATGATTTTGTATTTGTATTGAGCATAATGATGGTGAAAAATCAGAAGTGAATCTTGAGATCATAGTGCACAAGTGAATAAGCATGCCAAGTCCATCCTGGCTTTGTAACTCATGGGCAGAGTCACACCAAGTCTGAAACAGAGGGTGCCAATGGCTAAAGAAGGGCCTAAGTCCACAAAGAAAGGAAAAAAGACTAAGCTTAGTATAAAAATGTTAATCTTTCAGAGACTCTCTGATTGTTTCAATTGGTAACTGCATGACATCCTTCTTCGCTGGATTCGTTATTTTCTCATTTCTTGGCTATTTGGCCGACCAACAGGAAACTACAGTGGATAAAGTTGTAGATAGTGGTATGTGCTTACTTCAGTTATTTTTACTCTTTACAATAAAGAAGGCATGATTTTCAAACTTTATATTAAAGGTTTTATTTATAACATGAAATCACTTGTTAAATTTTTAAGGTGTTGGCCTTGCGTTCGTCGTGTATCCTTATGCTGTTACAAAAATGCCAGTGTCACCCTTATGGGCAATACTCTTCTTTCTTATGCTTATCACACTGGGTCTAGATTCCGAGGTAAGATTAAGAGCATTGAATACATTGTAATGTAGCCAGTTCATATTTGCCGTGGCATACGTTATGTAACTGTTATCATTTTTGTTTCTAGTTTGCAACTGTGGAAACAGTAACTACATCAATCATGGATCAGTGGCCAAAGCTAAGAGCGAAAAAATCCATTGTTACTCTTGCTGCATGTATCATTGGGTTTGTTGCGGGATTACCATTATGCACTGAAGTGAGTACCAAAAAAACCCAAAAACCATTTAATATTTTAATGGTTGTATAGATGAAGATTAATAGAAATCAATCAAAAGCATCTTCTGCCTCTTGAGAAATTTACACAAACAATTTGATATTTAAGGGAGGCGCCTACTTGCTTCAACTTATGGATACTTATGCAGGAGGTTGGAACTTATTAGTGATTGCTTTTCTGGAGTGTCTCTGCATCGGATACGTCTATGGTAAATTACTGATTTAAGCATTATTGGCATACATTATTTTATTGAGGTAAATATATATCCTAGCATTTGAAACTACCGTACCTATACAAATTCCAGTTTAAGTTTAAACCTTTCATCCCTTGCCCAAACACAAAGAGCAATCTTTTCATGCACGTGGAAAGTTATTGGAAACTTACATGTTACAGCTTTGATAACTTAGAGGTTGGAAATCTTTTATTCAGGCGCTTTCAGATACAAAGAAGATATTGCAGTTATGATTGGTAGAACTGGTTGTGGGTGCATCCCATGGCGTCCATTTGCTCCTTGGTGGATAATCAACTGGTGTATCTTCACTCCAGCTGGTACAGACTTACAGCATGTTTCTTCTCTATTTTTTTGATAAAAAATATTAAGCATAATTTAAGGTTTATCGATATTTGGCTAAAATAAATTTCTAACTCAGACAACAGCGTAACAAGAAATTGTATAATTTCTTAAAAGAAAGAAGAGTTAAAGTAAAGGATGAAAAGGCAAAATTTTGGTCCTTTGTTCTAAACCTGAAACACTACCAACTGTTTTGGGTCCGAAAAATAGAAATCTCCAATAGACATCTCCAACAAGAAATATACGCTGTTTTCATAACCTGTCATGCACAGAAAATCTAACAAATTATCAGAGAAGGTTTTATGCACATCCTAAAGGCGCTTTCACAGTTTTATGCTGATGCTTTTTCTTAAAAAAAATTTGTTGGACCGGTGTCTATTTGTGGGGCCACTGAATACCCCTGTTTTGGACTTCGTGTGACCTTCCCCATTGGTTTCAAAGCCAGGGTGGATCTCTCGCCTGCACTCTATCTTGTTTGGGAGCTGTGATCTCATATATATGCTGATGTTCATCGGTACATTCTTAGGTATACTTTTCATCCTGATCTTCTCCTGGTACGACTATTCACCAGCGACCTACGGTTCATACGAGTATCCCAAATGGGGCGACGCTCTTGGCTGGATCATGACGATGTGCGTCATTGCAGGAATCTTTATCACTATGATCGGCATGTTCTTCGCCGTAAGCGGTTCCTTTGGTGAGGTAAGAAATTGTCATAACTTTTACTCAGTAGCTAACTACTATGACTGACATTTTTAGAGGTTAAGTACTGTGATATTCAACCTGGAATATGACAGTCCCATGTAAACAAATTAAATAAGAGAAGATTTAGCAGTTTGTAAATCGAACATATTAGTTTATTCTATCTTGAACTCATCAAGAAATTTTAAAGTTATGTAATTATTCCACCTTATTGATGAGCATTTCCCATAATTTTTTCATTTACGCATTCAGAGAGTGTACAAGTTGACGCATCCCTCTGTATACTGGGGACCGGCTTTACCAAAACACAGGACACTTGTGCATCACTTATCTCCATTTGAAGTGGATCCTCATGGCCTTGGGAAAGAAACTATTGAGAATGGGTTTTCTCCTCCTGATACGAAGGTACTTATCACCAAAACCTGGTTTATAGTCTTTGTAAAATTACAAAGTAAACATTCAAATGTAAAGCTGATGAGAAGGCAATGATATTGTTCACTTTCACGAAATTTCTATTGATGCTCACGTTTGACCTGTACAATTCCTTCAATTTCAGAATTTCGAAGATGGATACATGTAATGAGAGTGAATCTCTTTAAATGAAAAATATACGTCAGACTTGCCAACCAAAACAATTTAAACTTTTGGAAAAGAAATTCGAACATGTACTCATTCATTAACCGGAGATTATTTATCAATTAACTTTCTTAATTATAATCGTTGTCTTCATCAAAGTAAAATCTAATTCTGAATGAATGCAAAAAAGCAATGCTTCAGATCGGACTTTTCTACCACTTGCAATAATTCTACATTGAAACATCTGTGCACATCAACGAGCGTAGATCTGAATTATATAATTGTTGTTCTCGGTAAATTACTGTAATCGTAACTAACAACTGTAAAAAAATATTTGTTAAGTGCATTTCCAAAACTTCAGGATTTGTTAAAAAGAACATGCAAGTCTTTTGCAAGTATCGGGTAATGTTGGGGATAATGCACATTTAATAACGGTTAGGTACATCATTGTTGCAACTACTGGGCTTTGACGTGATTCACAACTATAACCAAGAGTAATTACACAATCCCATTCTAATACGGAGAAACACCCGCACCTGAGGGGCCCCAACCGCCATGCTTTGCTCATCCCAATGTACGTTATCACAGCTAAAACCAAATTTGGGCCACCAAAACCTCCAAATTTTGACACACCTAGACAAGGGTTTATTTGCTTTTAACAACAATTATGGCTGTTATTGTAGCAAACTATTCAACTTGTGTGAAAGTCTTTGTAATGACATGATTCAAAGCAGAAAAGTGTGGTGCTATGGGCGTAATCAACAATTCGCAACAATACAGACAAACACACTATATCTAATTTTTTAAAATAAATTTTACCACAATTTACTTTTTAAATAGACGCAATCGTCAACAAGTGAGATTGTCATAATTTGTTCTCTACTTTATACTTAAAAAAAAAGAAATTCTCAAACTATACTAGGCTTTACAATACAAAGGGAAATTAAAATATTTTTTCGGTGAAAGTGGTACTAATAAACTACCTCAATAAGATGTTAAAAATTAACTTATGAGAAGAAAACAATCTTTGATCTCGTTTTTAGATTTTGTTCAATGCCTTTAGTATCCTGAACTGTGGAAGGTTAAAATCAGTCTGTGATGGTGGTGACAAAAATGAAATTTGACAGAAGATGGTTTATCATATATTTTGACTACCATACATGTTGTGTTCCAGAAACCAACCTGTAACGAGACCTACATAAACTTAAACAATCAAAAATTAAAACTATCAAATTCTATACTGTGAAACACATGAAGTAATTTGCTTAAAATTGGCTCAAATATACAATGGCTTTTTCTAACCATTTGTGTTTAAACCATTTTTATTATCACAAGTGCAAACACACAAAGTTGATTCACTGTCCTGACTTGCAGCTAGAAAAATCGTCAGTGGTCTGCTAAAGCAGTATGTAGATGTTTTCAATTCTGGAAAGTTCAGTTATGATAAAGTGAAGCACCTGTACTCCCAACACTTGACATATATGGTGCCCGGAATACTATCTGTCAAGGGTATTGAAAGTAAGTTTCTTGTGACTTCCCAGAGCGTACATCGTGTATTCAACATCTATTAATATATACATAAGTGCATTGCAACCAGTAACTGAATTCGTTCTTACTTTGAACTCTATCGATAATTGCGTTCGTATTTTTGCAAGTTTACTGATAACGTATCCAATCCCTGTCTGAATCAAATTTGTTAAATGTTAAAGTGAACATTTTATTTTGAAATCCAGACATAAAGACATTTTCTGAAAATGTAGCAGCGGACATCGAGGCGGGCAGCAAAAGGAATGTTGACTTAGAAAATGTACATGAGGCAGGTGGTTATATAATCGGACAAGGAACTTACACAATTACAAATGCCAAGGGAACCATCACGGATGATAGCAAGTGAGTGAACTGTTCTGTGGTCGCTGTTGAATAACGTTGCCTATATCCAAGATAATTTGGTCAGTCAACTTACTTTTTTTGTTTCGAAGGTTACATACAACGCAACTGTCAGATTGATCATTTCCACGTCGAATATAACTCTTATATCTACGCTATTAGTATTGTAAAATAATTTATGTCTTCAGATGGCTAGTGGTCTACAAAAAGGAAAAAGACCATTGGGTTCTGCTGTATGACATGATGAATTCTAACCGATAAGCACAACTACAGCTTCATTGTGCAAGGATAATTGAAATTACCAGGGTAATGTACATGTGATATAAACTTTCTCAGAGCTGTTACACTAATGAAAACATCTACAAAAATTGTCGGGAGTTTAAATTATTGAAATCGTTTTAAGAATGATAGATTAAATGCATTGTAACTGTTTCTCATAAGTATTTAGATTTGAGATAAAAGGTATTGTTGAAGGAGCTACACTGTTATTTTACAATTCTTACATTAGAGTTCAACTTGTTCAAAGAACGCCGGATTGATGAACTAGAAAATGTTATCAAAAGCCTGATCCCAAACAGTCACGGTAGCTATTTTCACCGTGCTGCACTTCTCGTCTCTGTCAGTGTAGTGTCTACCAAGGACCATGTTTCCCATACTAGCTCCAAAATTAGCATGTCCAGTAGATCTGTGTACGAATACACCGTGGAACCAAGAATCCAGTATGATGTCCGCAGATATTGTCATATGCTCAGTTCGAGTATTGACTCGAAAACTGAAAAAATTAAACAGAAATCAATAATAAAAATATGATGAAATTTTACAATTAACATGGTCAACATCGAGAAAAAATTCAACATCTTGCTCTTGATTTATTAACTTAATATTTATATTCACAACTTTGTTAAATTAGAATGCAGTTTTCTCCGGCACGAATAAAATCTTTAAAATTCATCTGTACATTTGTGCATGTTAGGAAAATAGTGCCTAAATGAACACTTATTCCTGATTATTACCATTGCCCTAAATTTTCAAACCCTCTCTGAAAGACCCAAGAGTGGATATGATTCTTCCTTCATCTGGGAAACTCGATGAAGACCTGCCTAATCCTAAATTTTAGGCTAAATAAATAAGAACTAAATTTGTTCCCAATATTGTCAAATTAATTTTTATAACTCTTTGTAAAAATCAACAGTCACCCCTACTAGACCAGATAACTTGAAAAGTCATACCTCATTATTTTTTCTCACCTTGGCTGCCTTATATGTAGTGTGTGGATCATATCTCCACAGGGGTAGAATAGGAAACAAGAGTGCAATAAAGTCATCCAGTTAGCCTCCCATGACAAATCCTAAAGGCTGACCCTCGAGCTACCTTAATTGCGCATGCAAAGAGATGTATGGAATCTCCGACAATGATCAGATTTTCATGTACTAGAGCATGTACCTCAGACTGGATCTAGATATTAAGAACGAGTACCTCCGTACCTAAATGAAGTTTCTAGGTCAAGTCAGCTCCTGAAAAGTTTGTCATTTTATGTTTGCACGAAAAGCACAGTGTGCTCCTTTAGGGTAACATGTACAAGTGTAAGGCAGATGGAGACAATGTCTATTTGAATCGATGTTTGATTATGTAGAAACAATTAATAGATGGCACAGACGTACATCAATTCCAGAGGCCGTCAACATAGAGATAAAATGAACGCCATTTCAGGCTCTGGGTCAAAAAGTTATAGCCCGGAAAGACAGACAGACAGATACTGAAAACATAACCTACCCGCATACGGAGCCTTGAATATCGACTAATACCGAAATTGTTAGGTTTGTTTAGTTGCAAATGCAGATGAAGCTTAAGTCCTTGAGTTATTTTTGATAGTCTTATAAATCAGACATTAGTAATTTTTTATAATGATATCTCCTTTATTACTTTTATTACAATTGGGTTTAAGATTAGAAGTCTAGCACATAACACAATATTCTTCTCAATGGTGCAAATAACGGTACGGGAGCTTCCACAAGGTACCATGTTAAAGTTCTGATGCTATTTTTGTGTACTGACTAAAACATGAGTGAAATATAGGAGAAAGAATAGTAGTGTCAGCAAATAAGCGTTTCCTCAAATCGTGCTGTCGAATTTTCCATTGAAAGAAGAGGTTTATTTTAAGTTATGAGGAATAAAGAGTAAATATCAATTTGTTATGACACATACTGCGTACTTTATTTAGATTTCGTGGTGGTCTCATTCATCAATATATTGCACTATATTAAACAGCGGTGAAAACAAAAAATACTTTTGCAACAGGTACAGTATCATATTTGTCTGTCCTTGCAAAGCAGACGCAAAAATCGACAATCCTGCCATTTACTGAAGGTAAAATTTCCACTATCAAACTTTTACAACCAATTTGATATGTCTTTGAATTTTTTAAGGATTTACACATATTGGTTTCTTCTTTCCCAAATATTGTTGCTTTTCAATACGTGATTATGGCTCGAATGTTTGTTTGGTGACATGAACACAGGCTCGTAGCCAAAGAGGCGAATAGGAAAGAGGCCCTGTAGATTAAATGATCCACAGTATAATCTGCTTTCAGGGGCCACCCTCACTCATAATGTAAATTGGCCGTAAATGAGAGGTGGGCTGACAAAGCAGTGATGATTTTAATAGATTTACCTGTAGGAAGATGTAAGAAAAAAATGACATACTGGTCGTAAATACCAGGTGGCTGCACAAAGCCGTGACTTGTTAAAGGAGGTTTTGCTGTATGTAAAGTTTGTGCATTAATGTTTGTATGTACTTTTATACTGCATAATAATTTGATTCATTTAATTACTTGTCAACCCTTAAACTTGATACAATTTCTGGACAAGAGAATTCCGTGCAGTGTCTCACTCGAACAAAACACTCATTGTTCCCAAAATGAAGAATCTTGAAGAGGCCTTTTGAAATTTCACTCCGATATTTTTATCGATAAATTATTCATTACGCTGAAGAATTTTGAGATAAAATACAAATGAACTTTGAGGCGATTTGTAAAAAGCTTCTTAATTACTTCGGGAAGATGATCTTATCCTTCACAGTGTTCAATTCACTCCAGGACACGAAATTCGTATCAGAAGTTTAACAATATCGCATCAAAAGCACAGCGTGAAATTCTTTCGTTCTTTCCTTTATTCCTTTCGTTTCCAAAATGATACTAATTCTGTGTACTGTTTTGCGAAAATAAGCAGACAACATCTTTTTTACCCGGTACAGCCAATATTTGATCATGTTATAAAGGTTATTAGAGGTGTGCGAACCTAACCTGGCGGTTGGCGTGCCTTCACATGCACTATCTGCTAGTGATTGTTCATGTTAGTTCTAAAATGTGGGATGTTTTAACAGTTTGTGTACGATTCATGTTTTGCATAGCTATTCAGACACCTCATTTAATTAGGGAACACGGTTTATTAATGCCACTGAGGCAACATTGGGTGCTCTTTTGTAAAATTTTATTTTTATTTTGAAATGTGGCAGTTGTTGTCTTTTTGTGGATTTTGTTGTGGATTTCTTGTGACAGCAAGAGCGCCATCGAGCGATATTGAAATACAAAATGACACTGAGCCTGACTGTAAATCGAAAGAGGTGGTCCTCCGAAACCGGTACTGTGCAGATGTAAGTTCTTATTTTCCTCTACTTATCGCTCTAGTGAAAGGTCTGATTATTTAGATGGTTTTGCATTGTGATATAAAACTTTAAACCTAAGGCATTATTTACACGTGAACCTGAAATATGGTTCTTGACAGAAATGAATAACGTAGTTGTGTTTGTACGGTGCCTGTTTTCAAAACACAATCATCTCATATTGCTCTTTAAGGTGCTGTTACAAAAACAGGGCTACGAGAAAAAACCTCAAGGGCTCAACGAGATGATCACACTGGAGAAGCACAGAGATGCACTATTAAAGTACCAAACTTTTTATGGTCTCAAACCGACAGGTAACACCAAAGATTTAGCGTGTGTGCTGAAAAGTCTCTTTTTATTCAGCACGTGAACGGTTCAAGGATGCAATATAATTTCTTTTCCTGAATGAATAGCTTTTTTCTCACACTGAGAGCACCTTAACTTTGTATGCATTTGTTTACATTGGTTATTGTCGATAATTTTTTATGACTTATTACCAGTTATGACTTATGATAAAATTGCATTATGAATTCACACTTTATGGGTCATTAATGTGAAAAAATAGTAAAGTGGTCTATTTTAAGCCACAGTTACTGCCGTCAGTAGATTTGTGGTCTTAGTTTGCTGTCGTCATTTGTTGCACATAGTCACATATTTAGTTTAAAAATCTTCGGAAAAACAATGCATTATAATCTTCCATTTGGAAGTTAATGTATTGTTCCAAGATGTATGGAGATACCAATAAATTTTAATATGAGCCATAGCACTCAAAAAAAATTGCCCGTTCAATCAGTGAGACAGAGGGAACTGTGCTATGATGTGTCACGATTATTGCCGACTGTTCCCGACAATTTGCACTTCGACTTGACATGAAAATCTTACATTTAAAAGGTGAGATGAATGAAGAAACCGCAACGCTCATGACTTCTGATCGCTGCGGTGTACCCGACGTGCTTGACGAGGAGGAAGATTCGCAGAGAACAAAGAGATACACGCGCACTGGTACAACTCGAGAAATTCCTATCAATTTAGAAACGTACAGAACAAAGGGGCGAACAAAAGAATTCCATGATGTGGTTTTGAATTTTAATAGCAGAGGTCGAAAGTTCTGAGCAGTATACAGTTTCTGTGTGATGATGTGTACTGGATATTTCAGTTCAGCTTGAATAGTGAGCTTATTGTGTAAAGTGTAAAATTATCACACCTTTCCTGGAGTAAAAAAAATCTCGTAACTTTTATTAGGATCATCGTGGCCAAACAAGTGGTTAACGTGGTGCATCGATGAAGACGACATGACGAGCGACTTGACACCAGAAGAACAAGTTGATGGCATCAGAAGATCCTTCCAAGTAAGTCTTACACGTACTTAGTTGTTAGTGACAAATACAACCTCCAACCATAACATAAAAATTATCATATTATCATAGGATGAGATAACTTTAAATGCAAGAGGTATTTTTGCTGAGTAAAGGGCGCGGCGTGAAATTAAGTTTCAGGGGCTGTTGCAAGCAGAATTTACATTGGACTAGTCTATTCTTGTGGACGTCATGACGTCACAAGGAACGGCGTATTCTTCTTTCTCTGGCTTCAATGCTAGTCCACAGGCCCTTGAGTTAGAAGACTACATTAACAACTTAGAAAGAGACAATCTCTTCATATTTCATTCAGATGTGGGCTGATGTCTCTGAACTTGAATTTACACGACGGTATGACTGCAGTCAGTCTGATATCAAAATCAAGTTTGCTGTTGGTAAGTTTTATCCCCCGAGCTGATTTAATCTCAAATGACCATGTCATCGTTCAGGAAATGAGGTCACTGCGTTCACGATACTCAATTGGTATTCAGTAAACTTAGAAGAGGACAACGTCATGTTTGTGTCTTATTGTTACTTGTGTTTTTCAAACTTGAGAAACTCAAATCTTTTATGTGTCACAGTCAACCATGGAGACTTCAGACCATTCGATGGCCGAGGGGGAACATTGGCGCACGCATTCTTTCCGAAATTTGGAGGGGATGCCCACTTTGATGACGACGAAACTTGGTCACTTTCTACTAAGTCGGGTATGTCTTGCCAAGGCCAGGTTGTATTTACGAGAGGACAGTACTATTCAGAAACTGAATCGTTATGTCAGTGTTCAATACGGTATTTTGCTTTAAAGAAGACAATAATTTATGTTGTTGTAATCAAGTGTTTTTGTTACTTGTAATCAAATGTATCGGAATTGTGTTTCGGATATTATCATGCTGTTCCACTATTTTTTGGTAAAAGTATAAATTCACATGCCTAGTTGGGCAAATTAGGCTAAATTTTAGTTTAAATTAATTTTAAAAATCCTTTACTGTATGAATGGTACTTCTCTACTTTGAATGAATTTTAGGAGGGCGGAAACTATTTTTACCGATCGCTATACATGAATTTGGGCACAGCCTTGGACTGGGTCATTCCAAAAATAAAGATGCTATTATGTATGGATATTATGTTTCGAGTAATGTAGTGAATCAGCTGCACGAAGATGACATGGAGGGAATCCAAGAGATTTATGGTAATTCACGGAAATGCTACTTACCAGACTGAAGGCAGCCTTTTTTGTTTTCGGATTACATTATTAACTCAGTAATAGTTTTAATTCTCCTGCCCATGCTCATAAAACCAATGTTCGTTTGAGTACTGGAGTTTTGCAGTTAAAGTTTTGAGAAAATATCTCTTCTTATAGAAATCGTACATATCATTCCAACCTGATAGTGAAATTAGTATCAAGTTTAGCGCCCCGCAGCAATTGAATTGAATGAGCTCTGCTTGAAATTCAATTGCAGCGGGACGTTAAATTTTAAAAAGTGATTTCATGACGTAAAGTCTTGAGAAGTCCAACGGGTTTTTTTTCAAATTACGCAGGTGCACGCAGTCAGAGTGTCCCCGTCAGACCTTATCCTCGGCCAGTTCCAACAGAACCTGTAAGTGTTACAATCAATTGTCATGATTCTTCCTCTTGCGCTTACACGCGGCTTTGTAACTTGCTACGACTGAAAGTAGTATTTATAAGCAAATCGTGTATTGCAGAATTTTCCCGAGCAATCGGTCAGGAAACTCTGTGATGACAGGCCTCCTGTAGATGCCGCCGTGGTGTTGGGTGACGGTCATGCCTATGGTTTTGCTGGTGGATATTATTGGAGGATGGACGGTACTAGAGATCAAGTTCTCCAAAATGTACACGACAACTGGTACTGTAAGTGTTATTGGTTATGTTGGGCCCAAACTTGGAATCTGCCCAATCTTAAGATTGGGCTGCCCCAACTTGGAATTCCAAGTTTTGGCGCCAATCTTGAGATTGGGCAGCCCCAACGTGGAATATTTTATATTTTCCAAAATTCTTTCTTTTAGCTATTCATAATTGTTAATTTATTTAATTAATTGGTTTTAATTGAAAAATTAGCAGATATTTAGGAAGTTTTATTATATTTTGTACGATTTTTGTTAAAATTTTAATTTTATTAAAAGTTTGTCAAAATCAACTAAATGATACAGATTTTTGCAAAATTATTTTCACGAAAGCTTAAATCATCTATAAATATTAATTTAGATAGATTTTAAATATAACTGTAAATGTATGTTTATAATTAGAACTTTTAAAATGATTTAGATATAAACTATTTTAATCATGTTTGTGATTCCAAGTTGAGGATGCCCAATCTTAAGAATGGGCATTTTATATTACCAGGGCAGTTATATTACCAGAACGTCTTAACTTGAATAGAAGCTCACTGTTCCATGCACAAATAAGATAAAAGAAATAAAAATAACAATAATGCCTTTCACCTCCCTCTTCACAAATTGTCATTTAAACAATAAAACATGAAAAAACCAATAGAGAATATCCAAAGTAGATCTGTTTGTTTTTGAAGAAGCGCGGTCCGAATGTTATCGCAATATCGAGAATTTCCATTGATGCCATCATGTGTAGAGGGTGGTATCTTCCAGCGCGAAATCCCCATAGAGTGACAAATACATTGGGTGATTTGTGATGCATGTAACCTTCAAATGCCCATGTAACATATTATATCGGCAAATGCCCATCAAAAATTGCTATGATCTCGAACTTAACCGAATGAGCTTGGTACTCAAACTTCACCTGGATATTATAAAGAAGTACCTCCATACCAAAACTGAAGTTTTTTCAGTCAAGCAGGTCAAAAGTTCCAGCCCAAACAAACATTACCTTCTTGTACTACTACTACTACTACTACTACTACTACTACTACTACTACTACTACTACTACTACTACTACTACTACTACTACTA
>JBCAUI010353295.1:0-14931 GCA_038406195.1 Haplosyllis anthogorgicola | reverse complement strand
ACTTAATTAATAAATAATAATGTTGTTATTGTGAAAGATTGTACTAAGAGAATGATAGAAACAATAAAACAATTCAATTCAATTCAATACTACATACATACCTCTTTTACTCTAATACAGCTTCCACCGGCCAAACGTGTAACAACAATTTGAACTCGCAACAATGTTCTACAAGACAGATATGTGTAAATAACAACTGTATTGCAGGTAAATATATAAAAGAACTATTTCGTCTGAAAGCTGCAACAAACTCACGGAGAAATTATATACCTTTTTTTCATTACCTACCGCTTATCCCGCTCAACTCGAACACGTTTAACTCAAACTGTTAACTCGAACCCTTTTAAAAGGTCCCATCAAAAGGTTATCTATTGTACCCTATATGTTCAACTTGAACTCCCGCTTTGCTCGAACTTTTTTGGAGCTTCCCCTGAGGGTTCGAGCTAAGCGGGATGGCATAAACATGTAACAATTCCTTTTGAATGTCAGTGAAAGCATGTAATACAGTTATGCTCCTTTTAAGGTACGAGTATGTAAGAGTATGTGCTACGAATGGTAATTGTAATGTTGATGAATCTTTTCTTGCTGGTGTGTCAACAAAATATGTCTACTTACTCTGGACAGTGTGCACATGGACCAAACTGTATTAATAGGTTATGTACAGGTATTACCAAGTATAACCTATACATACTTATTATTTTGTATTAGAATTTTTTACTATACTGTTTCTTTTGAATTTCAGTGAGATCATGTACAACAAATGGTAATTGTAATGTGGGTGAATCTTGTCTTGCTGGAGTTTGTCAACCAAATCTGTGTACTTATACTGGACAATGTGCATATGGATCAAACTGTATAAACAGGTTATGTTCAGGTATTACCAAGTATAACCTATTCAATATTCAGACATTTTTGACTCGTATTCTGAAGTAGACAAATTTTCTTTAATTGATAATTCATTTGTTTCATAATAGAAACTTATAGACAATTAATTCTTAACAAAACAATACTCCCTTTTTGTCATAATTATTAATCCTGCAAAACTTTTATTCTTTGGTACAGGAAGCACTACATGTAACAACATTCTGAATACTCAACAATGTTCTACAGGACAGATATGTGCCAATAATAACTGTATTGCAGGTAAACTTATTCTCACAGTATCAATTGAAAATTAAAAAGAAAACTCTATTTAAGTCATTAGTTTGGAAGGATGATTAATTATGATTTTATGGTTAATCTTAAATTGTTCTGTAAGTTAAAATACATCTATATTTTTTTGAAGTTTAGTTTAGAATATAGGAAATAGTTCTGCTATTTATAGAATAACACATGGAATATTAAACTGTGTGTCTAGTTTATAGTAGTAGCTGTAAAGAATGTACATGATTATTATGTTGTTCTCAAATTTATTACTATCATTTTTCCTTGGAATTTCAGTGAGATCATGTACAACAAATGGTAATTGTAATGTGGGTGAATTTTGTCTTGCTGGAGTTTGTCAACCAAATCTATGTACTTATACTGGACAATGTGCATATGGATCAAACTGTGTAAATAGGTTATGTACAGGTACTGCTTTCACTTATATTCTAATAATCACTGAAACAGAAAATGTCTACATATTAAGATATCTGCATAGAATTACATTTTACGGTAACAATTATCACGTTTAATTAAATACCATAACTGCCTATACATCTCCTGTTAAAAATGTGACAATGAATGTTATGAAGACACTTGCAAACGTCTGGTGTCCCATGCAAAAATAGCAACCAAATAAAACTCTGAAATAGTTTAAATTGGTAAGGATATGCACACAGATGCAACAAAGTTGGCAAGGAATGCCCTATGCTGTATTTCTTGTGTATCATTAAAATATATTAGAGCTGTGAAACGGTGCTCGTATTCATTTGTTACGGTTTTTTCTCAAAAAACGGTTGTGAAAATTTCACATTCAAATATTTGTTTTTATTTGGGCATGTCATTTTACTTTTTAAATGGTCTATTTTAGACACAAGAAGGCCTTTCTTATACACTGCGTACCTTGGTATTGCGGTGTGTTACAATCCATAAGTAAATTATCAGGGTAAATTCACTGACTTTTGTGACAATTTGACATTTTATATTGTGTTATCATCATCAATGTAGATTGGGAACACTTATGATGCCTTTTGAATTACTGGTACCAAATTCCTTTGAAAAGGTGTGATTTTCTCATGTAAAAATGAAACCAAATAAAACCCAACTATCGTTTGAAATATATAAACTGAAAACCGGTTACAAAAATATAGATTCGGCCCGAGCTCTAATATATATTTAGAAAATAAAACTAAAAATGAGAATATTTCTCGCCAGAATAGATGTAAACGTTGTATTGCAATTCAGGTTCAGGAACATGTACAGAAAACAACCAGAACTGCCCGTCGGGACAAACCTGTATAAATAATGTGTGTCGGGCAGGTATGTGTTCCAAGTCCAGTAACTATCTTTGATGTACACTCTGTTTGTAAAAACATCCTTGTTTGCACCTATGGAATGATATTCACTGCTGTGAACTGACTATGAGTCAAGTAAATCAGGTTTCTTAGAAAACATGCGTTTCTTGTGTATAATTCTCATAGAATTATGTTTATCCACCCCAGGGGCGGATCCAGGATTTCCCGTTGGGGGGGTGGCGCCCGGCTCGTTGGGGGGGGAGGGCGCCACCCCTATTTTCACCCAAAATTTAGCGGAAAGTGCATGAAAACAGAAAATTTGGGCCGTTGGGGGGGAGCGCGCCGGCGGCGTCCCCCCCTAGATCCGCCAATGCACCCCATTGTGTTTCTCTCATTTTTCTTCACAGACAGTACCAGATGTGATGCTAACAACTTTCGTTGTTACCGTGGAACATGTAGAACAGAGCTTGCGAATAGCAGAGGATACTGTCAATGTCCTGTTGGTTACAACGGTCCATACTGCTCCACAGCAACAGGTGAGTGAACACAAAGAGGATCCTGCACATGAGCTGCTGCGAAATTACGAAATTTCTATGATGTTTTAAATTGGAGAGACTCAGTTAAGAACAATGGCAAGTTATAGCTGTGTGAACAAAATAAAACCATAAAAAATACATGCAATGTAACAGCAACAGGACGATGATAACATTATTTCTAAAACGTGGTCAATATTTATCCTTCCCCCTTCTGTTTTTCTTTAATGATTTTCATTGAAGTTAAATGTTTTATGGTCAATTATTACATTTTAAAGTTGCGGGATCCGTTTGTGACAACAATCTCAATCGGTGTCAGAATGGTGGCATCTGCAGGTTTAATACCCAAAATATCGGTAAATGCGAATGCGTCAACAACTATGATGGCTTCAGATGTGAAAGGATCGGAGGTGAGTTATTTTGGCGATGATTTTCTGAATAATATACCAGTAAAAGTGATTACATATTATCAAACCATCGAAAGCCAAGCATTGATGGCCAATATCTAAGAATATCTATTAATCTAATGTATATATTATAAGATAAAGTATTTTTTTTAATCTCGAAAGGTTCCTGCATCACCAGTGCTGACTGTCCATCCGGCCAGTCTTGTAATTCTGGTACCTGTACAACGAATACTGGTGAGTACCTCTACAGCTAAGACTTGTTTTATGTATCCCTTCGTGTTATCCCATTACATATCAAACCCTTTTCAGTTGTTTTATGCGACACCTGTTACTGCGATATAGTTCCTTTTAACCGGGCAGCTGAAAACTGGGCAGCATCATGTCTAGTATTACACTTCTTACGATAAAAATAGCACGTTCATGCACCATGGTTCCGTATGACTTAACAGTTTGTAACAACTACGTACATAGGACAATGTCCAATTGGTGGCAACGGACAAATTTGCAGCGGTCGGGGATCTTGTAACTTTGAAGGGAATTGTCAGTGTGAACCAAACTGGACAGGTCCCCTGTGTGTCATACACGTTCCAGGTACACAAAATCAAATAGCACAGTGCCTTGACTATAGTGGAACAAATATTCTTTTCTGTTAGTGCTTTTATCTGTAGTCAATATGCGTAGGTTCACTTCTGTAGTTCATTTAGTTCACTTTGTCCTCTTCAAGTATATCATATAGATCATTCTCTGCATTGCGCACTCGCATATCATCCTTCGGCATGATTTGACCAACTTGATGGTCACTATAAAGAATAAATGCAATTTCAATACATCTGCAGATGTATACAAGATGATGTGTAGTACAAAATGACTTATACCGTTGTAACAAATATATCAAATATTTAGAGCTACTGGTAATAAAAGGGTATCACATGAATTAACCACTTTTACAGCGCCAACGATAAAGATGTTAACAGATGTTAACTGTCCAATCGGATTGAACAACATGATGTGCAGTGGAAGAGGAGTTTGTAACTTATTAAACGCCACTGTTTGTCAGTGTGGTACTGGTTATACAGGATCAGCGTGTGAAATTCAAGGTTTATCCTTTACTTAAACAGGCCGCTGTAGTTAGTAGTTATCATGTCATAAGACATTTCAGGTCTACAGTCACATATTCTTGAAAGGACACGAATGCTTGGTTTTCTTCGAGGTTCCTCCTTGTAACTAGAACTTTAGACGCCAGTTAATCGGCCGTGATCCATGATGTCTTGTGAGATTATTCAAAGTATTTCAGTGTAGAATGACTGGTTAGAAAATGTGTAAGAAAAACAGGACACTTTCAGGACCCGAGTGCCCTCTTGGAACGGATGGTGAGGTGTGCAGTGGAAGGGGTGTATGCATTGTTGATAGCGGCACCTGTCGGTGTGACAGTGGGTACACTGGACCTGCGTGTAGATCACAAGGTTTCATTTGCACTTTGTGTTAATTAGCTTAAACTACCGCAAATGCTTACACCAATATTCGCAGATTTAGCAAGTCTAAAACGGTTCTGCAGACAGGTAACGAGTTACTATGTGTGCTTTCTTTTTGAGACCGTGCTTCCACTTAGTTGGACCCAATGCTTGGTAGTTAGTGTGCCAGGTGATAAATGTTATCTCACTAATTTTCTGAGTTAAAAACCTTTAAGAGGTCCCTAATATCAATTATTGTCTAACTAACCAGACACCATAGTGAATGTGGTATTTTAAACTTTAAGCCTTGTTTTTCAAGTTTCGGTTTTTTTGTTCCCCAAATCATCGTTAAGTTCGAGAAACTGATCTTGAATGAAACAGTTTCCTTAATAAACCGTACTAAACCATCGGAAGTAAAACACATTGTAGATGTTAAATGTCCTATTGGGATAAACAATATGATGTGTAGCGGGAGAGGAGAATGTACTCCACCGACCTACACAGTTTGTGTGTGTCCCACGGGTTTCAATGGACCAGCATGTGATTCGCAAGGTTTACAAGCTCTTATTATTTTACTATGTACATAAAACCCTGCGTATCTACCCAGTCTAATGAATTTAAACTACAGGAATGCCTTTTAGTCGAGAGCCCACTGCTTTTATGTACATAGTAAAGTGCACAAGCTAACAGGACGACCTCATGAATAGTCCTCGTTCAGATCTATTCATACACTATCCATTTTCGTCACATATTGCTCACATGTTTTTGCTTCAAAAGTCAATCCACTCGAGGCACTGAGATTCATTTTATATTTCCATTTGAACAACATTAATGTATTTCAGTCAAAGGTCCCATTAATTTACAAGACCTTGTTTGTCCCTTTGTAACACAAAGATCCAATACTTAAACTTGACGAAGTTACAATGCTGATGAGCTAAATAGACAGCCATGCGGGATGTTGTAAAAATTTTGCGTATTTTTCCTAAAACTGACAGTGTCTATCCACCAAAACAGTGCTTACCGGTAGATAATTATTAATATAAAATTTTGTTAATTGAGAAAGGATTCCCTGCAATGCAGAAGATAAATGTCGCCATTATTAAACAGTGCAATAATTAGCCTCGCATGCTAAGATAGAGACACATAGTAGTTGCTTTACCGACCCTCAGTTGGCGAAAAAATAATTATAGTTAACTATTGACCAGAGCTAATCCATAGGGTTGTAGGCTTATAGCAGACGACAGATTTTAATACTTTCCTGTAAAAATAAACTTTACCAGTTAAAGTTTGAAATAAAATGTGTATGTGTCTTGTATTTATCTTTTAGTTAGAGGCATGATGCTCAATGAGAATGAATACCTTTCACTCATTTATACTACTTACTATCAGTAGACATTTTTATATGAGCGCAGTTTATTTCGTATTTTAAGCTACAGAAAGGAAATGTCTTGCTGATACTTATGGTGTTGAGTGCAGCGGAGTGGGAGCCTGCGATCGTAACACATTTACATGTCAGTGTTTCTCGGGTTATCGTGGTCCAGCTTGTGAGACTGAACAAGGTCTTATACTTTGTTTTAACTAAAAAAATTGTCCTTGTTGATTAGATATCAGATGAAATTTCTAAAACTTGATTTTACAAACGTCCCCAGAAGAAAAGAAGTCGATAATGTGTTACTTGGAATCATGGCTTTTGTACTACCTTCCAGAGACAAATTGTCCTGTAGGAGCTAACAGGATAGAATGCAGTGGACGGGGTAGATGTAACAACGGTCAATGTTTGTGTGACACAGGATACTCCGGAATTACTTGTGACACATCAGGTCTTTGCAAATCAAAGTACATGTGTCTCGTTATAGCTAACTCATATATACCTTAGAATCCCGCTTTGTTTCGGTTTCAGAGAATAGTCACTGTAGTGGTAGTAAGATCACTGTGTTGGGATGTAGTTTTTTTCATCTTCTTAGCAGAGTGCAATGGAAAAGTAGTCATAAAACATGTAATGTGTATATCATACGCATGTCTAGGCTGTAATGTTGTTCCTTTTCCAGTTTGCTTCGTATGTTCTTTTTGAATATCGGGGAGATGCGATTTTGTATCAGTATATACAGATGCGTTTCTTGGTCCCGCAGAAACAAATGCGCTCTTTCAATATAACTTTCATATGTTCGTAGAATTTGCTTTCTTCTGTTAACTAGTGTAGCACCAAGAGATTTTATCTTCAACATGAGAGAGATAGTGTGTGTGTGTGTGTGTGTGTGTGTGTGCGCGCGCGCGCGCGTACGACTACTTGAGGTCAAAACACTACCAGTTTGTGTCGAACGCTCATTCAGAATACCTTGGGTTTTAATAATGTTACTCAAGCACATTTCTCAAACACAAAATGAGACATACTACCGAGATATTGTACAGTTTTGTTTGAACGACTGATAAAATCTACTTTTGCAGGTTGTCCAAGAGCGACATCAAACAATCAGCTTTGCGGAGGCACAAATCGGGGAACGTGTGGGACGAATAACATTTGCCAGTGCAAACCCGGATACACGGGAACAACATGCGAGGGCAGAGGTAATACTATCGACAAGAAAATTAAAGAAAAATATGTGATGACTATCATAATGCATTTAACTGGTTCCTTAAAATGTTAGTTCGTTGGAAGTAGTCAATTGTCAGTTCTTTCTGGGTGAGGGTTCCATGACACGGACGTTTGTGCAATGTCGAAGTCGTGGAACCTCCCATCCCATTTCGAGCGACCAAGACTTGGCAGAGCAACTTCGCAGACACTTCGATGTGGTGGAACCAGCCACCCTCCAATGTCGAAGTCCGTTGAACGTTGCTGTCGAACATCGTGACAGCAAAAGACCCTTTGGCCGATAGGACCATTTCTCTAATTTATCACGACACAAGACTACTTTTGCAACGCATGTCCCTCCACCGACCATATATTATGTAGCTGATCTCTGGTGGTGCGTTTGTAGGCTATCTAAATGGACATCCCTTTTTATCATAACAATGCAGATTTTTAATTCATATTTTTAGACGTCTACTTACATGTTTACGTTTGTTTCGGAAAAAGGTTTCCTCTGCCTGAACATACGATGTATGTACCATTGTAGAATGTGCAGGGGGTCAAGTCGACCCACGGTTTTGCAACAATAATGGCGTATGTAGTGCCAACATCTGCATATGTTTCACCGGGTATACAGGAGGAGCATGTGAATCGCGACTGCAAGGTTACATTTTGTCATGTCTAATCTAGTGTTTCTATTCAGCAACAACAAAACAAATCTTGTTGTTCCTGTCTGCTTCTAGCCTGTGTGGGTGGTCCGGTGGACCCGAGAGTATGTAACAACAGGGGCGTTTGTGCTCGTAATCAGTGCCTTTGTTTCGCTGGCTACACCGGTGGAGCTTGTGAAACTCGTTTAACAGGTTTATGTTTCCTTTATTTAAACGAAGAGAAACAAACAGTGTAAACATTTAATATTTATTTATTAACAAAAATATTATTTTTATCAAAACTTTAATTTTAGTGATACATAGATCTTAAGTGCTTTAAGTATTAATTAAGCGGTGTTATATTATGGGACTTAAAGAGTTTAAACTGGATAAAAACTTAAGCTATTTTTAATACATGCACACTTTCTGAAATGACCTGCGCTTTTTATGGAAGTGTATCATGATGAGGTGAATTTACATCGAGAGGATTGGTGAAACCGCTTTCCTCCGATGTTTGATGCAGCTTTCATTCACAAAAACATTTATATTTCTGTTAGTGATTTTAAGATATCATTTTGACTTTTTACCTGTGTAAATTACCTTCACTAAAGGTTTATTATTATTCCAGTACACGGAAGTACATCAGAAGTTTAACAATAGCACATCAAAAGCGCAGCGTGAAATTCTTTCGTTCTCTCCTTTGCTCTCTTCGTTTCTATAATGATATGATTTCTGTGTACTGTTTGGTTTGTTGTTTTCTAAGGCGACATGAAATTTACATTTGAAAATTATGTTAAAATATTTTCTTGATTGTAGGGGGATCGTGCACAGCTCTGACAGTTTGTCAGGCTGGGTATATGTGCATTGGTGGTATCTGTACAACACGTAAGCTTGCCATGTTTTTTCTGACGATCAATAAGCTGCACGTATTCATAACCCTGCACGCGTGTGCAGTTACATTCCAACGCCACTTCTTTAGCGTTAGTCTCATTGGCTGGCTGAACATTGTACACCGTTACGTCGGTGTGTTAAGGACAAGTGTGTTTACGAAAACGCGCTGATAGAATTCACAAGGTTCAACGGAATGCCTTACATCTAAAGACTTTCAATTGGTGATGAATCTAACTCAAAATGATTTGCTTAGACTTAATTAGTCAAGGATTATTGTTGACGAAGTAATTTTATCTTTCTAGCGACAGATTGTTCAAGTACAAACCCGTGCACAGTTACTACCATGCAGTGTTACAATAATAAATGTGTACCAAGTAAGTCGTACACTTTTACCTGTATGACGTTATCATCCTGTGTACCCAGCACTATCTGTGAAGTAAAAGATGATACGTATTTTGCAATTATATGGTGTACGAATAATTAGCTACTTGTAACATAACAACTTTGTGATATTTAGAACTTCTAAATATTAAAAATTATTCAGTAATATCAGTTAAATGATTCATACTTTTACACATCTGATAGGAAACTGCGACGCCAACACGGCCTGTGCAAGCGGACAATCTTGTACAAACGCCAGATGTATTCCTACTGGTAAGTGAACTTTCAAAATTCACCACTGAAACACTCATTAGAATGTTTTACGGGAACTATACCCATTACCATTTTTGGTATGTTTACCATTTATCACTGATACCATTTTGAGTAAGTGCAACATCAAAAATCAGTGCAATTACTGGAATACCGTTTTTGGAATGTCTTTCATTTATGATATGGCTATTGAAATTGAATCAGTAATCACACCATAGATGGTATACATACCAAAAATGGTGTAGCCTTTCAATGCGTTGAAATTCGTAAATGGTAGACATGCCAACAAATGCTATTAAATATTGCTCCTACCTACTTCGGTGAAAAAGGTAAGCTAGGTGGACATTGAATTTGAAAAATAACCATCTTAACGCGAGAATTAATTTATATCAGTAATCCTGGTTCGAGCTCACCGAGGAATGGATAGTAACCTCCCACACTGCCTTAAATATTTTATTTTATGTAAATTACGAACGTTAATTTAATCGATGTGATTTATTAACAATGCAGGAAGCAGAGTGTGTACAACCAATGCACAATGTCCATCAGGTCAGACATGTGGTACCAACCAGTACTGTGTATCAGGTACAGCCATTTTAACATGTCAATAAATTTATTCAATTTTAATTAACTTCAGTGCTAATAATTCCCCTCAAAATGAAGAGAAAGTATAACAATGTCATATTTCCATAATGTAAACTCAAAGCCCGTACCCATGAAAACGGATCACATGTATATTGATAACGTGCACGTTAACTCTTGATATTTTCACAATGGGGCATTTTGGACTGTAATGACCGGAGAATGATAATGATGCACTCTTGCCTCTATTGATGTTTTAATTATTTTGCGATTAAATTATATTCATACTGTTTAAATTGAAGAATTTTCTCACTGAAACATTTAGATTATACTTTTGTGAACAGCGGCCAGAAGATGAACATTGACATGAAGTCACAGACTCTCTGTCGTCTTGTTGAAAAATCAACAGAATTAAACTGTTATGCCCCCAAACATAAAATTAATCAAAGTGTTTGCAGGTCTGTTTACATTTTATGGGCTTTTAATTTTGTTTGAACCTGTTAAATTAGTTAATTTTGTTTTAACCTGTTGTTTTAATCAAGGCTTGACGGGGATCCCATGCAACAACAATCCAGGGACAGCATGTGTATCTCTGGGCAATAACTACGTGTGTAACAGCAATAACATATGTGAACGAGGTACTTCAGACTTAACCGATATTACTGAGCGTTTCATTTGATTTGATTGCTTTGGAACAGCTGGCTTCATGGGCTAGACATATGCGATGTCCCTGAGTGCTGATTTTCGACAACTTCAACATTGCGGAGGCTTGGAGGTTCGCAAATGGGATTGCAGCTGCGATGCGCTTTACACCCTTCACCAACACGCTTCTTCAATCGAAAACAAAACACAACAAACTGTCATTAGCTTTGTCACGTTTCAGAAAGATATTATCATGCCCATATTTTGCATGTGTCGCATGCAAACCATGTCATCGTGTGCAGCCGAGAGTGTCCAAATTGTGTTCAGCAGAGCATGACTTAGTGTTCGATCAAGCGCGGAGATCCATGCAGAGCAACAACTCTTAATCAAATAACCCACTGTGCCCTGTCAATCAAATCTCCCAAATATCCCAATTTAATAAGTGAAAATACAAAATATTAAACTGAAAAACGTTAAAATCCTTTCCCTTGGAAATTCTGTCTTAATAATGTCTGAATAATGTCTTACCGAAACTTGACAAAGCTACACAGTCAGTTTCTGTGGACAAATGTTTATTGCTTTGTCTCAAATTCAAAACAACACATAAATATTATCTATTTTTAAACTCTTCTTCTTTCCACTTGTTAAACTCCAAAGTAGCTGTAGAAATGTCAGCTCATCTTGACCAGACAATGATTCCTATGTTACTGGTTATAATTGCTTTTGGGTCATAGCGCCAATATTGGCTGCTGAGCTTGATTTTAGCCTATCGGGAATTTGCCTTTTATTTCAAATGCATGTGAATGAGCATAGCTACGTTCTAATAAGAGTGAACTTAAAAGAATTTATTGAAGAAATGATGATAGATCGTTTAACTGAATGTGTACTTATTACAGTGGAAGACAATGATTCATTTAAAACAATAGTCTTGCCCCAGTTAAAAAGTTCATTGTGTTGTTATGTAATTTACATATCTGATTTGTACGCTACTAAAACAATAATGATAATTTCAAACAAAATATAAACCCGCATGCATTCTCAAAAAAGATTCATTCAACAAAATAAATAAACAGAATGACCAGAAAATTATGAATTGTATTGGAACAAGCCTAATAAGAATTCCGTTCTCTTATCTTTAATGCAAACGCAATCATAGCGTGCACTTAAATTGTTTCAAAGCTATCTTTAAAAGGATAGAAATGGGCAGAGCGTATTGAAGATGTAATTTTTCTTTCCTTGCTCCCTCTTGTTATAGTAACACATTTCATTGCAGCCACAACCTGCACTAATTTTATCGACTGTACAAATCGGGCACCAAACACGAGATGTAGTGGAGGTATTTGTCAAGCCCCCTGCAGTACAAACTCCAATTGTGCCACTGGATTCAGATGTTCTGTTGGCCAATGCATCAGCGGTATAAAGATTATGTAATTTCCTAAGTCGGATAATCTATTTTGAAGTAGCATTTCTGTGGCAACGAAAGAAAATATTTCTCCTTCCACTGTATCTTTATCTCTTGCGAGTATTTGTGCCGTGTTCCTTGATACCGTGAGATCACAAAGTTACCTGAGACGAGCTTTTTAGTTTGGTGTCGAAATTTCGTTCTATATTTCTTGCAGTAACATTTTTAAATCTATATCCTTACAATTTGCAGATTGCCTACAATGCCATTTAAGTTTGTATGTTTGTATTTTCGTATTGTGTATTTCTTTGTTAATAATGAAATATGTTTTAATTTACAGCATGAAAATGTTTTCAGGTGGCAGTGAGCTGCATTTACAACAGACCAAAATTGAAAATAAAGCAAAATGGTCTTTCACATTTTACATTCCACACTTTTCAGGCACTACATCAGGTACTCCGTGTACCACAAGACCAGGGACAGAATGTGCGGCCCTGGGAAATAACTATGTTTGTGGTAGTAATAATCGTTGCCAACAAGGTACTTTAAAGATATTTAAAACGTCGATCTCTCGGTCACTTCGCATTTGGATGCATTAGGTGCGTTGATATACAAGAACCTGCTAAGGTTCCCTTATTCCATCGCCCAGAAAATCTGCGCAACCGTCGCTTTTCAACTCTCTTTGCAAATCGACTCGGATCACCTTCAAGTATCAAAACGTATGGCTTTAAAAACGACATTCCTGCTCGTCTTTTTTAAATAATGTTTGTTACAATTCAACTTTTCGGTTGATAGATTTGTACAACAGGCATGGATTTCACATTTTTATGGTTAATGTTTATAATTTTGTGAAAGTCTTCATTTGGATTTTATTATATATTTCAACGGGTTGTTTTCTATATTCTTGCTTCTCCCTCTCTTGTGTTTTCTAGTGATTTCGTTAACTTTGAAACACATTCACCGCGGTGAAAGGTGAAAACGAAAGGATTTTTGAATGTAAACAATAGATGCAGATAACAGTTGTTCACCTTTTGTAGTTGTAAACATTTCATCGAGTTTTCGAAAAAGCGATTTTGACTTTAAAAAATCACATAATTCACATAATTATAGCACAGTCCTGTACTAATGATGTCAACTGTGTGAATTCATCACCGAATACGAGATGCAGGGGAAACATTTGTCAGGTTGCAAGCTGTGCATTTGACTCCAATTGTGCTACTGGTTTCAGATGTTCTGCTGGCCAATGTATCAACAGTGGTAATGTTTTTTTTGGCTCATTTGGCATAATTGCCAAAGAGCCTACAGAATCATGAATTGTCCGTCATCCATCGTTGTCGTCGTCATCGTCATTGTCATCATCATTGTTGTCATCATCATTGTCATCTGTGCACAGCCACCCTGAGCACACTATTGATCATAGAGACTTCATATTTTATACACATATGTACCTATGTCCTATCTCAAAGCCTAGCAAAAATTATGTTGCTGTGACTATTATTCTCAAATTGGGAGCCATATTTGTCTTTTTCTTTGAACCTAAATTTTAGACATATAATTAATGATACAGACTTCATATTTGGCAGCCTTGTGTACCTACATACCCTCTTTATATGCTGCAAAAACTACATTGATACCACCAAAATCCTAGTTTGGCAGACATATTTGTGTTTCTTCATAGATCAGGTAGTTGAGATTTGATCTTAGAGACTTAGTTGTGTGCATGTGTTATAACCAATATTGTCTTACTTCTTTGATAATGCCAAATGAGCTCAGGTCCATCTGGACCTATTTTTTCTGTGTAATTTAATGTGTTACATCAAAAGTTTGATGGCCTTGAAATCGCAAAAGAAGGTCCGCTCAAAGGAAGTTCCACTGTAGTATGTTTATATGTAATCGTTTTACATTACAGTTGAGCACAGAGAAGGTACACTGCGACATGATGAGACTTCACGGCGCCGGACTCGCGCAGACTATACAGTCGTTATGTCACACAGCCAGGTGAGTTTTATACATGTACATATGTTTGTGCATGTCATTGCAAGGCAAAATTACTGAATTGTGAGAAAATACATTGTACCACCAAATTCTACCGAGATAATATGACGTCTCTGCCCAATTCCTAAAGTGACGCAAAATGTGTGTAACTTGACGTAGAATCTGGTGATCTCTCAATTCTTCTCGGACGTAAACTTGATCTCACTATTGAAGCGGTAGAATCAGATGACTATTACGTATTGTTTCTCTTTCAGTTCACACGCAGACGTCGCTGTAACAACTCTCGCCGCAGAGATCCTCAAGCTCACTGGATTCATGACCTAGTTACTGTCCTGGATAGTGACCCAGATCATGACCTACACTGTCAAAATACAATAACCACATATCATCGATACGAAGTCAAAATTTGTTCAAGGCAATTTTAAGTTGAGGTCGATACTAATTTAAGTCCAATGATGAAATACTGGTCAAGACTAAATTCAGTCCTTGGGCCAAAAAATCACCTTGAAGCTTTAATTTAAATTGATTGCAATTCGATTACAAAAAGTTAGCAATAAATCTACCAATATCTCTAGTAAGTAGCAGCCACTTTGATGTTACCCAGATGCAACATGCAGCCTAGACATAATGCAGCCTTGGATTAACTTTATACTTCAGGCAACATACTGCATTGGTGCAGGTATTCTGTTATTTCAGTTATTTATTAAAGTTTGATTTTCAGTACTT
>JBCAUI010353294.1:0-28583 GCA_038406195.1 Haplosyllis anthogorgicola | reverse complement strand
TATTCTACGACCACCTGTGATGTACGACCACTTTTTCATGGCAGAAGGGGTGGTCGTAGATGACAGGTTTTACTGTAATTGCTTTTCCCGAACAAAAGAAACCCAATTTTTATGCCAAACTCACTCACCGAGTAAACCATATTGAGTCGTCAGTGGAATCTTTAAACTCGTCTGAATTAAATTCCAAGAAAAAGATCATAATATTTTCTAATTTCTGCCCAGAACGTGCTAGGTTCTAGGCGCCTAAAATATGTCATGTAATATTGTGACTAATATTATAGTCGTTGTCGTCGTTACCCTATCCACCTGTGCAGCTTTAGTAAGAGCACGACAAAAAGACCTATTTCTGGTGTCAGAAACTGCACGTACCTACCAATACCAATTATTGTTTTAAATCATTTATATGGCCAATATTAAATTTATGATACAGTTATGTTCACTGTATTTTAATGAATATTTAAGTCATAAAGTTATTGTTATTGTGCCGCAATTCAAACTTTAAATTTGACTTTTTGCCGATTTTGATGCCGTTTCAGCACACTTCCTTTCAGGTTGGTAGGCTTTCACGACGGGAGACGGTGTGCTTAAATCCGCACGCCTTGCAGGGGATCTCCTAAAGTGCTTCATGTCCGAGATTTTTTTTTCTTTCAATGCCAAGCGCTGTGTTTCAGCCAAAAGTTGCACATTAAGTACAATTATATTTTTATTAATTCCATTTTATTTTCTATATTTGTGGTTTCATGCCCTTTTCGTGAAAAAGTTAGGACCCATGGATACCATCACTGAATATGCTAAAGAGACAGGTATGTTCTGGCCATCACAGTTTAACAAATTGCTGCTGGTTCACATCTGCATGCAAGAAGCAATTTAATAGAGCTCTCATCGAAAGTCCGCCCTGGACTTTCGATTACCGAATTGATTTTTACTTTCGATATCGGAATTAATCGGATTTTTACTCATAGTTTAGAACTGGATTAAAGTTCTATTCTATAGTGCAAAAAACCTGTTACAATTTGTAATTAACATTAACATTAAGGAATTCCAGCTAAACCAGAAGATCTCCATCTCTGAATGTTCAAGAAATTATTCTCAACTTTGCATTTCTTAACAGATTGCAGCTGTCATTTAGTAAGGGGAAGGTCAAAAATAAAAACCAATTAATCGAATCTTTCTTCCGATAATCGAATCTTCTCAAAAAGTTTCGATAATTTCGAATACGAGTATTGAAAGGCAGCTCTAATGTACATAAATCCACACCTCTCATACTTACATTTATGGTAGTAACTCGATCTGGGCACCATTAATTGAAACATTTGTTCCCAAACAATGTTGTAAAAGCTTCATGTTCACACTGATATATTGGATTTAGATGTAACAAACTGTACAACTATAACCTGCAGTGAGTATACGAAAGCAGCCGATGTTTAGGTTTTGGTCATCCCTTGGCTGCTCCTGCTGTTCCATGGACTGACACTGCATCCATTGCTGCCAGAAGGGCTGCAGTGCGTGAAATTTACTTGTCACATAGTCCACCTGATCCTCACACACAGACACAAAATCCTCCATCTATATGCACAAACAAGGGCCAGAGAGCATCATTGATCAAGCACTGTACTTTGTATGCAAAGATGAATGCAATAATCGATTATCATGTCTAAAAGACACTTGCATTTACCAGTACTCAATGATATCGTAAGCAATGACTGTAAGCAAACTGTGGAAAATATTAAGACACACAAGATACCGAAACATGGAAAAACCTTGTGATAACTTCATACAAAAGGGCAAAAGGGTTTCTTTTCTTCTTTTCTTCTACATCTCTTGTACAAACGGTAATATTATACAGACTACGGAGCCAAAAATTGTACTTTTCAAGTTGACTGCCTCTGTACCAGATCTATTACGTTTCTAAAGGAGCAGACGGGTTCGATGTAATAGAAGAACAGTAAAGCGGCAAGTCACCATATATTGCCATGTACAGATGACTTATGGTGTAATGGGTCAGTGTTTATGAAGTCAGGGGGGTTCTCACTGACATGTAGCGGTGACACCGTAAAGATTGAGGATCTTTCTACCCGCATTCACCCTGCAGCTAATACACCCCATCACACCTAACTTTTACCATAAAAAGCCAAGCCTAAAATGGTTTTAATTAATTGTGCATTTCTTGTTGCTGATGTCTTTGAGGCATGGCGTATGTGTATGGCTTGACGGTTACCCGGGACAAAAGGCCCCAGATAGCAGGCTGTCATCGCGCCAGACAAGGTGGCCACTTCCCCGGACAAAACTTGCCTCTGGCCACACGGGCTTATTTCCTACCTGACTGCATGTTGCTTCCCTAATCACTAAAAGCCGCACATTACCTGGTGTACCATTTCAATTTATCCGATTGATATGACTTAATAGAAATATTTTGCTGGTTTTCTGCCGTATTAGTCGAGATTAAAGCCATTCATTCAGTGTATTTTTCATGAAAC
Source organism: Haplosyllis anthogorgicola (assembly GCA_038406195.1). NCBI lineage: Eukaryota > Metazoa > Annelida > Polychaeta > Phyllodocida > Syllidae > Haplosyllis > Haplosyllis anthogorgicola. Next base: position 26,106 of record JBCAUI010353294.1, on the reverse strand, counting down.
GGATATGAAGTGGTGATTATGTTGCCACTGATTGTACTACGAGTAGGGATCCATTAGTTTAATAAGATTAGCCGCATTGGCCCGTTGTAAAATGCAATGAATTATACGTCTATGCTTAATACCCTGTAATGTTTGTATTTCTGTTATTATATTTCTAAATGGGGCATCGGTAAAAGTGAAATGACAGGACACCATTGTTTTCATTAGTGATATCATTGTGTAATACAACAGATTGAGCACAAAATAATTCTTTATCAAATGAGCTACTTCTAAACGCAACGTGCATTCAATTCTTCACGGTATGTCATTGTTCTGCAAAGTTTTCCTTTCTGTATCGACTTTCACCTCAAAAATTCAATCAGTGTTTGACAAAGATTTCAGTCGTTATGTTCGTATCATGTTCGTGATTTGATGTAATATCTAGTTTGGTGTATTGGTCACTACACGGGTTTATGAAGTGATCTAGCCTGTAATCAGCCTATTGTGTGTGACACACGGGGTGCGGGGAGATTGGTTTGGGGTTGTGTAATGCCATCATCTGTTCTCAGATAGACCAAGATGTCCACCCCACAACCCTGTAATCAGGAGCCCCGCCCGACCAAAGGTTCACAGGGCCTAACTACAGGGTAGAAGACGATCAAACTGCCCATTTGAAGTTGATCTATGAGCAACACAGTCGCCGCTTCAACGTAATTTTTAGTGATTCTGCCTAATATTTTGTAACTGTTCAAATTTAATTCTAACTTCTCTTACAACTGCAATTTTCTCCATAACAGATTTGAAGTCAAAATGAAACTTCAACAGTTAATTTACTTTTTAAACGGATTCCATTTCACGTTTGTTAAATTTCCAGGTCTGGTTCGTTAATGATTTTTAAAGTATCAAAGTACTTTGCCCAGTAAAATATCTGCGCACAGCTCCTGTGCCGTAATGTACACGTAAATATGTACCGAGTAACAAACATCTAAAAGACGGCAGAGACAAATTTTCCGAGTTGACAAAGATGTTAAAACAAAGGCCCTTGTTGGGGGAGCCTGGAGCTGTGTAAAAGCTGGTTGTATAAGGAAACAGCGTCAGGAAGTTGTGATAGATGAACAACCACTCAACATGAACAGCTCATTTGTCAATGCACTTTCTTACAGCTTCCGCAAATACATTGCCAGCTCTGTAATTGCATTTTTCTTACGCACTAATGGAAAAGTACTCAAAGTGAATTTCTTTGTCCTTTAACTTTTGCATTATTTGTCATGTTACAAGTCACAGCTTTAAAAATTTGGTCCCGTACATTTAAAATTGTTTGTCAGTTAAAATAAAAAAAGTACAACTAGTTGATGAATTTACTGATAAATTGTAAACAGGAAATAAAAGTAATATTACATCTATTAAATCACTTTGCGGACATTTCAAATTAATAATTTATTATAAAGTAATTTACTGATAATATTGCAGTAATATAATATATCATGATTGCGGTCAATGACATTTACCAAGACCGCACCATAAATTAAATATACTCTCCATGCGAGATTTTACGAATTGTTATACGTAAAAGTTCAATCCACATGCAATAAATAACGACGATGCATGGTGGTCAATGTGATTTATAATGCATTGGGAATCGGCCTATGTGGTTATAACAGCTTGAAAGCAGCTGTCTCCAGTCAATGTTGTATGACAAGCCGATATTAAACAGCCATATTTAGACATTTATTTCGGTTCGCTTACATTCTTCACAACACCTTTATGTCAAATAAGCTCTCAACATTTGAGTAATGTACTCGTGGATTTTAAATGATGATGAATATGACTGCAGATTATTTCTGCTGTCCATGTTCATGTCAAAGTGTGCCTACGGAACAAAATAGGAGCGCCATCTGATTAATTTCAATGTCGTATTTTCAAACAGCCATGCGTGAGACAGCGTCTTCATTTTTGCGGACCATACAGTTGGATATATTTAAGTTGAAGTACGATGTGAAAAGTTTCTAATTTAGAAATTATCAAAGTTTTTGTATAACCATGTGATGTCAGCATCTTGAGCTGACTACCGGTTCAACTTTACTGATGTTCATTTATTTTACGGACGGCGTTTATAACGTAAATTCCGCCGAAGTTGGAATTTCCTAATCAAAAGTATTTTCGTTTAACTTCTTTCATAGTCGCACAAACGTTCACATGCATGCCACAGAAGGTACAAAAATCCTTAACTGAAACTATATGGTCGCTCACCCGAAAATGAAAATGGCTTGGATGGCTTGAATGGGACCTTGGGTACAGGGAGTGGGTGTGGGTGTGGTATTCCATCATTGTAATGTAAGCTTTCAACGTTGCTTGTTAGAAGCAAGCCAATCAGGGACACCTGCCCTGGACGGGGCTGCAGGATACAGGACAACCCACCACCCATTATACCATTCTTCACTCAGTAATTTGTCACTTTACTCTTGCTTACTTTTAATTGTAATAAATTGCAAATGAGAATTCAACACTTACACAACTCGTCTTTATTGTCATCATCTTACTTTCAAACGTTTTAAAAATCTGGTGCCATTGTTACACATCTTACTTCAACATGCGATATTATCTCTCTTTATAAATCTTATCTTTTCTAAAATTGGCATGGTTTGGGGGCAATTCAATAAACTGTTTCATTGCATACAATATAAAATATGATTTCTCGATAAAATATCAACAGTTAAATGACCTTAAAATTGCTCAAGAAAGCGGAAAGATAACCTATCAAACGTTATCAAAATTTCCTGGATTAATTAGCGGACTTATGTTTATAATTGGGTGGCAAATAAAGATACAGAAATGAGACGTGGCCCACAGCTATTGCTTCCATATAGATTCTGCTACGGATGTCAGAAACGCTTTTCTTGCCTATAGCTCAGTATTATCCACAGTGGCCGCCAGACAAATACAGTACAGCATTGCATCCCCGTGGGAAATGTGCTGTAACCTCCCACATAATATACCCATCAACAGCAAGCATCGCTTTAAAGTTCCGTGGCAAACTCATATGCTTCAAGTCTAAAACTGTTTATTGGTAATTAAAGTCCATTATGTACACAAATTACAACATCCAAGCGAAAGGAAGGGAGATCAAATGGCTGCTTTCTGTAAACATATGCAATATGCATCTCATCTGTACTCAGCCCAAAGTGAGGCAAATCGAAGACAGGCCGCCATGTTGCTTTTTTACATCTATTTAAACTATTTGCTCCTTGCTTATGTAACATTTTCATGTATAATTCTACAAATCAATTGGCTAAATGGGTTAATTGCGCTTTCCTTTGTGAAGGAATTCTTCTTGTAACGAATTTTAACAGAAATAAATGTTTAAACTTCATTTTCACATGATTTATGTCCACAGAAATCATGAACAAAATGACGGGTCTTTTTCAGCTTTTCTCCCAAGATTTAATGGCTATATTTCGGGTTGAATTTATGCGGATAGGTAGTTAGTTTTACATATACAAGTGTGGCGGGTTGACAGTAATACTATAGTATATGTACAGGTCACATCTGAGGTGAATTCACAGGGTTGTTTTGCTTATCTGCTCAGCATTAAATGAAGGATGAGCCTCATCTCAGCCATCTCATGTGTACCGACAACATGTACTGTACATCCTAGAAATACTTCCTGGCATTATCCGTTCACTTCTAAAGCATTCCTAGAACCGCCCTTCGTCGGTCCCGATTTAGATAAGACACGGCTTAAATTCCTTTTAGTATTTATATGTCTGGACTGCCCTGAATATTTCACAATTCATATCATTTACTAATAAATTCCCATTTCAAAATATCCGAGATCAAACAGTTCCATCAGTTTTCCAATTCACTTTAATTTAATTAATTGTGTTCAATTAAACATACCATAGCAATGTGAAGATTTCCGTTCTCAAATGACCAATGTGATTCTCAATTTCTTAATTGGGCCAAATAAATTCAACTAATATTAAAGTTCAAAAAGAACGAGCAGTTGTTTGAAACTTGAGCCTGTTCATATTAAGGCACGGGAGATTTATCATTCATATTTAGTTAAGTTTGGGCTTAATAGACACAAGCATCTGTCGTTCCCTGTAAGGCCTCTTCGACAAAATTACACCAAATTGGCCACTGGAGAAATCTGCCAGGACCGAAAAAAACTACTGTCAAGCTATTAAAATATGGGCATGAAGCGTGTAATCAGATAAAAACCCTATTAGTCAATGAAGCCCTTTCTCCACGCTGGCCTTTATAATTTGATATTGGGTAATAAGTGAAAAACCATGGCAACTGTTAATGTAAAATGACTGTTGTGGGTCACACGGCGCATGACCTCATTGAATCTTATCAGTTGCCTCAGAAAATTGCTTGCCTTTTAAATCGAGCAACTGTTGAATTAAATTTTTAAAACCACAACGTTAACAGACAGAAATAAGCTTCTGCTTCCCAGTTTCTGAAAAAAATAAGAAGTGCATTAAGTGCATGGTTTTTAATTGCCCTAAACTTAATGTTTGAAGTTTCAGCTGTTTGACGAATTTTCAACTCTAGGTAAATGTGAGGTATGTTATGTCTTGCAATATGACAAGCAATCCTTACTTGAGATTGTTGACTTACTGCAAGTATCTACACATAAAATAACACATTTGAACACTAATGGTACACCACAGTGAAGAGTCGACATATTCAAATTGCAGCTATGCTTTAGTTAATTTTTTTTTCTTGAAATATTGGTTGCTCTTTTACATTTTCATTTTTTCCTCCAGTACATCACCATTTTTCTTCTTTTGATAAAAATACATTAGAACAAGAGGTCAAAGTTAACCGCTGCAGGCAGTGAAAGGTTCGTGACTTACTGACCCATTGCAGTGTGACCAATGTCGAGTAAATTGCGGTTAGACTTCTCCCAGCAGGGAACAAATACCCAGAGGACACAGATTGACTTCATTCCATCTGTACGTTTTGTATCGTTCCTTTACCAATTTTTGCTATTAGAAAATAAAACAGCGCATTTCAATAACCAAACATTGAATTAATTTTGTAAAGCTACTGGTAAAGTAAACTTTCATCATTTAAAATAAATGAACCTTTTATAAATAAACTTAAGCCTATTGAAATTTGTACACTTAATTTGTGCAAGAGTTATTAAGCCGTTGCAATACATGCAACGACTTATAGTATTGAACTAGGAGTCCATGTACATGCAATGCTGAAAGTTTGCAAGTGGAAGACCCCGCCCCCCCCCCCCCAATCACATCATCATCACGATTGACTTGCACCGGACCGCCCTGCCCCCCATCTGATTTGGGAAAATGCATTTCTGGCCATTTCAGACACTTTGTAGAAAAAAAAAATTCAGTGTATTTTGCTATTGGACTTAGACTTTCTTTATGGAGTTGGCTCAAGGTACATGCAGTGAGTTGAGGGAGCTTGCTCAAGGGACAAACAGTGTGCACTTGCAACATGCAACATCACTATAATACCTAATTAGGTAAAAATCATTACTTTAAATGGGATAGCTAAGTAAATTGTCACTTTAAATCCACTTTAAGACCTAAATGACCAAAAATTGTTTCTTTAAATGGGATATTTAAGTAAATCATCACTTTAAATCACTTTAAAACCTAAACAGCCAAAAATCATTACTTTAAATGGGATATCTAAGTAAATCATCACTTTAAATCTGCTTTAAGATCTAAACAACCAAAATTGTTAATTTAAATGTGATATCTAAGTAAATAGTCACTTTAAATCTGCTTTAAGACCTAATTGGCCAATAAATGTTACTTTAAATGGGATATCTAAGTAAATCATCACTTTAAATTCATTTTAAGACCTAATCAGCCAATAAACATTACTTTAAATGGGATATCTCAGTAAATAGTCACTGCAAATCAACTTTAAGACCTAATCAGCCAAAAACACGTTACTTTAAATGGGATATCTAAGTAAATTGTCACTTTAAGCTGACTTTGTAATTGGACAAAAATAATTACTTTGAATGGGATATCTAAGTAAATTGTCACTTTAAATCCATTTTTATACCTAAACTGATAAAAAATTGTTGCTTGCTGTTTAATGTTAGCATTTCTAATGGCTTTTGGTTGTGGAGGGGTTTTGCATTTGGGGGCAATGCAACGGCTTTGCAACCTACTGGATTGTCTAGTTAAAACAGGATTCTAAAAGACATTTTTGTAATTGTTATGTATGAATGTGATTGATTTCACAAGGTAACCTGCATTCAAACGGATTAGATTGATGAGAGATTAGGTTCATTCAAAACAGCCTGTCCTGTTCTTGTTGTTTTGGTGGTAAAGAAGTATATGATGTTGTTGTGGTGGCGGTAGTTGTTGCTGCTGCTGTTGTGATAATGAGATACATTTTGACTGTCCTGTAAATCTGTATTCCATTCGACATGTTCCATTTGAAAGATTATTGGGATATTTTATCCATTGTTTACATAACAATATTTCAAGAAGCTTACTTTTAGGTATGACATGTTACCATTGGTGATAACAATACTATTGTTTATTGGTAAAGTTTTAAGTGGACAATAGAAGCAATGGACAAACTTACCAATATGACTCTCATCAAATATGTATCAACAATTTGTAACAATTTAATAATAAGCATTGTTATCATAAATGTTAACTTCTCACCCCAAAAATGGTATCACTGAAATATTGTAAACAATGGATAAAATATTCGAATAATCTTCTAGATGGAACATGGCATTTGTCAAATTAACAACACTTGACACTTGATTAAAACATATTTGAATATTTTGAAACTTTTTGTTGTTTCGTGCAGTTATGTTTGTAAGCTCCACCACCATGGCAATATCTAATTTTAATGACAGTCTATCCTCCAGGTAATTCCCATAAACTTGTTTTTTAAAATGAAAGATTTGCTTGTTGCAGATATTTTCAATGATGAAGATTCGTACGCAGTCTATAGATATGCATTGTTGCACAAAAACAAAGACTTGTAAATCATTCATAATAGTTGTGTCAATTTACTGGAAAAAAATTCAGTTGAAAATCCACATTCTTATTTTTTGTTTTATTTACAGAAGTTAAATCATCTTCTATTTTATGAATTAGTTGAGTGTGTCGCCTAATATCCAGCTCCAATTAATGTCCAATTGCTCGAAGCATTCTGTGCCTTTACCTTCAGTATATGCCATAACTGATTTTAAATTATGTCCAAAAACTACAACAATTTGGTGCTTTTTGCTCATGCGGATATTCATATGATGTCAAATGCCGGAGGCTACAGAGACCGTACGAAAGTCTGCAGCTGAAGCATTGTTAACGTAAATAAATCATCATTCTTCTTTCACACGTAGTGGAAATTGTGATTGTTTTCTCCAACACAATTACTTAAACGAAATTATCTATCGTACTGGATGCACTGTGATTGGCTTTTACGATTTTCAATGTTATTTACCATTTTCTAGGTAATAACAGTTTTACATCAAAAGAAAATTGAGCATGATACAAATAAACCCTGATAGATAAGAAACAAGAAAACAAAATAGTAAAAACTCAACAGATATTAAGGTAAAACGTTATTGGTGTGGAAGCCAAATATCTCTGTGCTTTTTGTGAGGTTTTCATTTCTTTGCTATTGGAAATAGCCTTATAAAGTTGCAGTGCAGTAAAGAGAAATGTAGACATGTGGCAAATTATAATAGTGGAATACCACCTGCTGCTGGGTATTCATTAATGGATTTGTACAGGCTCATAACACAGTCAGTAAATTGTTTGACAAGGAATAAGGTCTGGTGGGAGTTAGAGAGTGAGTGTCAGTACGTGTAGCCTGTCTCCCTTTTACATTCCGTGATTTCCTACTTTATGACAGAAGCGACCCGTGGAGTGTTTCAACCTGGACCTGACCAGAGCCAGCATGTCCTATTACACCTTTTGTTCTTTGAATGTAATATGGAGTATAAATGTAAGGTTGTCATGAAAACAACTGCACATGGAGGAGGAAATTTTGTTCGAGCCTCTTTAATTTGAGAGCAAAAAGGGAACAATACAGAGTGAAATTCTGTAGAAAGTAAATTTGTAAAATGAAAAAGTATGAAATATAAATCGGCAATATTTTGAAATTCTTATTGTTGTAGGATTTTCGAATGAAATCTATCGAGGGAAGAGATACGATGCATGACAACGACACTTGCCTAAGTAGTTTGACACTCCAGTGCCACACTGGTGGGAATCTGTGTATTACACTGAAGATGGAGCTGAATTTTCGATGGAATATCAAACCGTAAACTGCCAAGCAGCAGAGTATATTATGACCTTGGACAAATACTTGTACAAACACATAAATCAAATGTGTACTATTAAAATTTCAAAATAAGAAATTTCTCGCCTCATTTAACTTTATTTACTTACATTTCTTGCACAGTTGAAAAAGTATACATTTTAGGGAAACATTTTCAATTTGTAACACACATTCGGAAGATGTGATATGACTGAAGTTAGACGCTTTAAAGCCAACAGGGCATCACAAGTCTTTTAAGGAAACATTTGAACCAATATTAGCCCACGCTTCACGGGGACGTCTCTGATGTACCAAATGTCGAAATCTTATTTGGACTCAGTTTGAAGGAAGGTTTTATTTTGAAATATTTAGATATATTTTTCGTCCAAAATGTCTTTCTGGAAATGTGGTGTTCAGCAGTAAGGCAACAAATTTATGAGTCTTTTGTGAATTGAAGCTTCACTTTTTGTTGTGGTTTGGGGTAACATAGAACATGTCACAGATTTTTGTGATCGTAAGAATTTGGCTATTTTTAAATAAAACCTGAAGTGTCAAAAATATATGTGACGGTGTGACGACCTTTCCGCACCCGACACGACTCTCGGCACCTTCCGGTCTTCCGATACGTACTATTTAGTGGAGTCAGCCAACCCGGTCGGGTGGTTGGGGTCGTGGTCGGTACCCGGACTCAGTCCTGCTCTGAGTCGCTGATCTCGTTCTTCCTCATAGGCTGGGCTTTCTTCTTGGATCTTGCTGACTCTTTAGGCTTCTGGGCATTGAGTCAATCAAAGCACAGGGAGAGGCAGTTAGGCCACTTCCTCGGGTCCTCAATCCTATCAGTCATGCTGATCTGGGGATGGAAATCCCGGAAATGCTGATGCATTGCAGTGATCATTGTCCAGACCAGTCTGAATTTGCCTGTACCTTGATGGATTGGCTTCCTTTTGCAGTGAGTGCATGCAAGGGCGGTCCTATAATGGGCTTAAAGGAAAGGAAAAGATGGAAAGATGAGTCGTTCTCATTATAATGTACACAGGACAGGCAGATGCAATAGCAAGTCGTGGAATCAGTGTTGTAATGCCCGTGGAGGAGAGCACCCTTGCTGTGTGGAGGGATCAGCACATATTCAATGTCAGACTGCTGGGTGCAAGCCACAAGGAAGAGATGGGTAAAGTTGTGATGCAGACATGCCAGATCTTCACCCCTGTCATACCAAGGGGGCATGTGGTCCCTGTTGGACACCAGAGCTCGCATGTGAAGTGGTCAGGCTTGCCACCACCTGGTCACTAGTTGATTGTCTTGGAGGGTGTTTACAGTGTCATTGATGTCAATGTCATGTTCTTCACAGAGTTGATGGTGCAGGATCCAGATGTCTTTAGAGCTGTTGTGCCACAGTTTGCAGCAATGCTTGAGAACCTTGATCTTGCATGTGGCCACCTTGTCACATGTTTCGTTCTCATCCTTGTCTTCATCCATCTCCCCCTCTGGCTCCTCATCAGCCTTCACGAGCTGGTACTGTTCAGGATGGAGGTCCTGGTGATGATGCCAGTCATCTGGCTTTTCAAGAACTGGATCTAGAACATTGATGCCATCATCCAGGGTCAGGTCATCATCATCCAGGAGACTGAACTTCTTCTTTTTCTTCTGAGAGCTGTCCTCTGGGGAGTCAGCACTGCATTTGTTTGGGTCCTTCCCCTCTGCAGCTGATACCTTCAGTATATCCCCAAGTAGACAATCCAGCAGCCCTTTCTTGCCAAAGGTCAGTTGAGCCTGCTTTGGGGTGGTCGCCCCAGCCTTGGGAGTGGAGATGGTGATGATAGTGACCTCCACATCAGAATTGTCACAGGTGTCAGAGGTGGCAGACTGCTTGGCATCACTGGGACCCTTCTTTGGTGTTCCAGATGGCTCTGCACTTAGTGGCTGGAAGGTAGACAGAGTCTGACCTGAGATCTTGGTTGGAGGTGCAGACTGGCTGTACTGCTTCAGCTTCCCCATGATGAACTCATCCCCTACAGCCTTGCAGAGTTTGGGAGAGTGGCAGGGAGGAGCGATCATGCTGGGATAGGTGATCAGGCATAGAACTACATCCAGACTGGAGAGTGTAGCAGACAGGTCAGTTAGCCACATATACCGGCTGACCCGGGCCAGACCAGTCATCACACAATGGTAACCGGCAATATGTTTGGCATCAAGCTTCTCCACCAGCAGAGTGCAACTCTCCATGGCAGTCTTGAATGCCTTAGCTTGGTCTTCTGCTATTTGTAGTCAACCTGCAACCAGTGTGTTGCCCACTCTACTGGCAAGTTTGTCCAGAGTCAGAGCCCCAGATGTGTGAGCAGCCATGACATTGGTGTAGCTTTCCTGGAATGCCTTTTTGTACGTGATGTTCAGATTGAACTGGGTTTGGGAATCATGGACACGGAGAGTGGCCACTCCCCACCTGTAGTCAGCTGCCAATGTTGGCAACAATCTCAGCTTCTATGGGGTGATGAGATGTGGGCGTCCAAGATGTCTCAGTTTGTCATCTTTGTCTGGAGGCTCATAGGCTGTGACTGCTTCTCTGCTGTAGCTGTCCTTGACCCATAGCAGAAATTTTATCCACTGGCGCATAATGGGCATTGTACAAAAACAGTCTGTGGGGTGAAGCAAAATCACTGACTCCCAGGGTGAAGATTAGGTCACCATCCTGACCCAAGGCCTCCTCCATCGGACCAAAGGGTGTCACATGTATGGGCCCTTGAGGAGACATTCTCCCAAGTTTGCACATGCTGGAACTGGCAGCTTGGTTCCGACTCAAATAAGTGGTGTATGCCAGCACTGTCATACTGTCCCTGGTCTGGAGGAGTCTGCACCTGCAAAGTTCAGTTATCTTGAAGAGAGGTGTGAGATTGTAGCATACCTTGGGTTCAGTCATTCTGAGCTCATCCAGAGGGTGCATGGAGTAGTGCAAGACAGGTATTGGTTTGTTTCAGGGAGGGTACACCAGCCAAGGACTGGCTTCTGTTTTGGTATCCACATGCACAAAGACACTGCATGGTATGTTCAGGTCTTCATCCAGGGCAGACTCATCCAGCATCCTCATGCTGCTCAAGAGAGTTGTGGTCAGCTGGTCTTCATAGGTAAAGACCTGGGTCATGCAGTACAAGTTTGTTACACCCAGAACAGCTGGTCGAGGCTGTGTGAGGGTCATACATAATGTGAGGTTTGGCACTTTGACCCAGTCTGTGGGGACCCTTTTGAAGGTTGAGGTGTACTTCCCAAAGTGGCCCTCCACACACATTGCATTGATGACAGAATGGGACCTGGCCTCCATCAGTAAATATTGTATGGGGCTGAGTACATCCATGCTGGCCCATTCCAGGAATGTTTCTGGAGTGAGGTTCTCAGGGTCCGAATGAAAGTGCTCCTCACTAAGCTTGACACTGTTGCAGGGTGGATTTTCAGACCCAGAGACCACCTTCAGTGTGGAGGTCTTCAAGGATTGCACCTTCTGTTGGAGGTCTTCAAGGATTGCATTAAGCTCATCAAGACTTCAACTGTCAGGGAAGATGGTGAATGGCCCTGTTTGCCTTGGCCACTGGTCAACTCCTCCTCTGACTTGACCATAATGACAGCAGGGGTATTAGACATATGCACATCAGGAGTCAGGTTGGGTGGAGTGTTCTTTGGTAACTGAGCATCTTCTCAAGAAGTCTGGAAAAAGAGAGATGTGCAAGTGAAAGTCTGGGGGAGTAAGTGGTTGCTTACACCAACTCATAAAGGAAAACCACCAAAAATTGAGAAAAACTATGAAGTGGTCAGCTGACCAGGTCAGACTCAGACTTTGCAGGGATGGCTCTGACTGGGTACCCCGAGTCTGAGTCTGAGTAGGTAGTTGACTGATGCACACTGACCCTGACCATGAGTCATGGGTGAAGTACTCACCTTGTCACCTTGGGAGGTTGACATCCTTTCACTTCAAAGACTGCTGCAGAAATGGTGAAGCTACCCCAAACCATGTGGGAAAACGAAATTGAGGCACCACATGTGTGGAATCCCTAAATGACATCATCACAGGTGTAAAAAGCCCCTGGGTGTGTGTTTGCACTCATTTTGAGCCTGGTTCCCATACTAGCAACACCTTGGAGGACACCTTCCTGTAAGTTGAAACCCGACCCATGGTCAGCCTGGGGCCATACAGACCTCACATGTGATGTTGAACCTGACCCCAGTTGGGGTTGGCCTGCCAGAATATTTTGGAGTCAATTTTACATGCATGCAGTAGGGTTATAGTCAGACTGACTCAGGACCTTGACCAGCATATTAGTTTTTGCAGATTCTCTTGCAGTTTCTTGCTGGTCAAAAAGGCACATGATCCTAAGACAACCTACATTCAGCTGGCCAAGGAGGGGGCCAACTACACCCATGAAATGGTCAGCCGTATGTGCAAAGCTATAGCCCACATGGTGGTGGAACATGTGCTCCAGTGCCAGGATGAGGCCAATCAGTTCATCCTCCTCCTCAATGCACTGCGGTACACTGAAAACTGTTGCTCATATGACTACGCTCACCCACAGACCCTGGAGAAATACCCACCCAATGCCAAAGGAAAGATGCACCAGAACCAATTTGATGAACACATAAAGAAAATACAAAGTGATTTACTTCCAGTTATTCCTGCCTTGTAGAGTAATTGGAAACTAGAATGTCATGGTTCCCTTTCACAAGTAGTGTTTGCAGTGCAATTCCACATTCATGCAGAATGCAGAGGAGAATGGCGAGCTGGCGACAAAACCGATGTGTACAAAGGATAAGGTTGAGCCAGTGACATGACCGATGTGTCTGCAGGGAAACACTACAAGCTCTTGCTAGCTGCAGCTCACCTCCACAGATGACTGGAAGTTTGGTTGAGAGGAGCCAAACTTTGCACCAAGGAAAATGAACCTCGATCCCAAAGTGCGAACATGCCCTCGAACAAGCAGAACTGGTCACTGTCCTATGATGCATTTCTGTCTGGCCAGGACCCAGCAGTACCATTGGAGCCTGGAAAGGGACACTACCTCTGCCAAGGTGTCACAGCCTTGGGTGTCACCATGGTCATGGGAGACCCACTGGGTTCCATCACTGCACTGTCTGCAATGGACACGGATCCTTTGGGTGACTCCAGACCCCCTCCTTTAATGGACTGGTCTGATGCCAAACCCAACCAGGTCTGGTGAGTCATTGAGGTGACCCTGACCTCAGATACCAACCTCATAGATTCAGCCATGAGAGGAGATGTGGGATCAGAGCTAATACAGAGAGTGGCTCTGCTGCTGAGAAGAGACTATGATGATGCACACACCCTACTACATGATGTGGCCAGCAACATGATTAACCAACTTGATGGACAATGTAACATGGACTCCAGTCACCCCCTGGTAGTATCTATTAACAACATCATCGGCGAGTTGCACAAGTTGATAAGATGACAGGAGGAGTCTGACCTGGTACTGACCCCATCCATACTGAAGGAGAGAGCTGACCTACACAAAGCTCTCAATGAGATTAGGCACATGCACAACTTCAAATCCTGGAGAGTGAGCCATGCAGAGAAGAAATCTAAGAGACAGAGATCCCACTTGCAAAGGCAGTCTCCCTCTGAGTACTCTTCCAGATGCATCTCAAGAGTGGTCGACCATCAAAGACTTGGACATCGAATCTGATGGATGAGAACCTGATGTTGAGGACCATGATGTCATGGGACAGGGAGACCAGAGACATGTGGAAGAAGCCTTGGGGGCTAGACAGAAAAGCCAGCATTGGAAGGTTGGAGTCACATTAGGATGGTCATCAAGCAGCTCAATTGACAGCTGGACATTCAGGAGGGGATGAAGACATGCCACCTAATCCTGTCAGAGCCCCAACCAGTTGGATCAAGTTCTACATAAGCAAGCATGACAAGAGGGACCAGACTGTGCCTGTGTGGCATTAGGAGCTCATGTCTGTTTGCCTGACCTAGCATCAGACCCTGGCCACCTGCATGCATTTGGCATGGAACATGCCACAATTGGCCAAGAATGTCTATAACAGCACTGCAATATTTTGCCGAACAGAACCCCCTCAGTTATGAGTAGAAGACTTCTTGGAGGACAGCTATATTTTGGGTTGTGTGAAAGGAACTTATGACATTCAGGAACATGACCAATGACACCTGAACACTGTGAGAGGTGCACTCCTCTATGTCAGCAAATGGGTGGGTTTTTTCAATATCCTGTTGTATGACAGTTGCCTGGCTGTGTCTGAGAATTCGTCAACCACATGTCCCCGATCATTGACCTGGACCCCAAAGATTTCATAGAGCAAATGAAGAACTGAAGGTGTGGTATCTCTGAGGGGTACCTCAAAATGTCAACACATGACAAGGCCAGATTCCTTCTCTATGGCAATATTCATGGCCACATATCCAGGATGACTGTGAGGTTCATAGAGTCCAGCCCTCAACCAACCTTCCCAGTCTGGGATGAGGAGCAGTCCTATGCAGCAAGCTGCTGCCTCTGCCTGGATTCTTGAAGAAGCCAGTGGGGGCATAGCCAGCCAACCATAGCAGGAGACCTGAAAGGGACGATCATGAGCATCAAGCCAATATTGAAGCTGCCCACCCCTTTAGTAATACCAATGGAACCCAAACCCCCACCACTACATGCACATGGGGAGACAGACCCGGAGCAAGCCACCTTACCTTTGGACACCAGACACTGCCATACAATAGACCAGGAACTGATGAAGGGTAGCCAGGATTTGCTGGTAATGGATGTAGTCAACTTGGCCATGCTTTTCGAAGCTGCTGACCAGAGCATTGATATGTCACCCTACACAGACCTGGAGACACCTCTGGAGCATTTCCAGACTGCCACCAACCCCCTGACCCTGAGTGCTGTGGCAGTGACCATCTCCACTGTGACTATGACACAAGCCACTCTCATTACATCTGATATACCTGATGGAGGATGGGCCCTTGCCATAGGGTCAGGTGCACCCTGACCACTGACTTTCCTGGTTCCCAAACCAGACTCTGAAATCCCTGCCACCCTCAGTTTCCCAAATTCAGCCAGGAGGTGAAGCTGCAAAGGGTTGACCACCAAGGACAAACCAGCATCCAAGAAATCAAGTGATTCCAGTGAATGATTGGCCCATATGAGTGACATACTGAATACACCAACACCAACTTGTACACCTGTTTGTGCAATTAAAATTTGTTCGATTTCTGATCTCACTGGTCTATTTATCCGCATATTATTTATTGATATGTCATGTTGATAATGTTATTCTTGTTATTTTTGTAAAGCATGCCCCATGGGCAGGGCAAGTATCTGGGGGAGAGTGTGATGGTATGATGACCTTTCCACACCTGACACAACTCTCAGCACCTTCCAGTCTTCCAATATGTACTATTTAGTGCAGTTGGCTGACCTGGTCAGGTGGTCAGGGTCTAGTCAATACCCAAATCTATTTTTGGTAACATACCCCAGAGATGCTTTGCACATGTGTGGTCCACTGTGATGTGGTTCTGTGTCATGGTGGAATGCCTTGCATCACCACTGTGATGCAGACCATAACATCATGCTTTGGTGACATCACACGCAGGGTGCATAAAACCATTCAGCATCCCAGCACAGTGCTCTTTTGGTCCTTGACTTTCATAGAGGTAAGATCAGCCCAACCCCAAACAGCCACCCCATTTGGGACATTTCAATTGTACTTGATTGGTCGTATTCTGTATACTGACTCGGCACTCCATGTGGAGCCTTAAGTTGTTAAGTTTAAGTTTGTGTCCAGTCACTCTACTGACCAGCTGATACCATCACCCTGAGTAAGGTGCGAAGCTGGACCACTATATCTCTCAGAAGCTAAAGTCGTGCACTGCACCAAATGACCAATCCTGGTTGTCCTAACTGCTAGGCTCACAAATAAAATCAAGGTTGCAAGGAGTTCACTCCTGTGACATATATACCTTGGATTGTCTACTACATACAACAGATAACATTATTTTTATCCTGACTAACAAGCCAATGTAAACTACAATTTATCATCCTTAGCTTGCTTGGTGTAATATAACACACATGAGATATGAAACATTCTGGATGTTTCTAGACATTTCAAAGTAATGATGCAAAGGTGCGGTGGTTATTTGTACAGATTCAGGATAATTGCAGAATATCCCAGAATCTTCTAAGTTGTACCAGAGCAAGATGCATTATCATTGTTCTCTAGAAAGATCTTTATTCTATAAAAGCTGTGTGATTTTTGTAACCATTATGATTTGTACTTGGAGTTTGAAGAGAATACAATAAATTGTTGTTCAACCTTAATATATTGAGACTTGTATTTTATATTTGGCATAATGGATTCAGAGATTGAAAATAGTAAAAGTGGTCTCTACCAACTTTTGTAGATGAACTGAACTATGTTTTAATGGCAATGGCTTTTCGTCTAACCTTCTGCTCATGAGACCACAGGTACAAAGTTACTGTGTGGGTTTAGGGGCAAGGTGCAATTTAACAGGATAACCTTACCAGGACTGCATTGTGAAAGACTATTCAAATTTCATACTTAACCCTGAATTGATGAAGCCCGGAAGCTTTGGTCTCATTTATGAAACAGCTGTCAAGAATGCTTACAATGAAGCACCGCATATGCCTAAAAGCTTGTTTAACTACACCACCAAAACTAGATGTTTCTCTTAATTAGCACTTTTTACAAAGGACAATCTATAATAAAACTGTAGCTTACGAAGTTAAAAGGTGCCTTTTTCAATGTTCACACGTTTTAAGTGACTGAAAAGCTTTCGGGAAAAGAAACAAGCCCAAGATTAATAATGGCATCAAGGTCCTTCTGCGAATCAATGTATTGCCATCAAACACGGGATGTGCACGAATGTTTAATTTCCACACATCTTAACAAATCCATAACATTAACATCAAAGTCCTTGATGTGATATCATTTGGATAACAAGTATTGACAAGAACGACAATTGGCACATCAAATGAACACTTTGTAATTTCAAGTAACGATAGACAAGGATCAACTTTAGCTCGAAAGAAGGGTTCTGATACTCCAAAAGGAAGTATCTCTTCGGATCAACTATTGTACAATTGTGAAAGAGATAAATGGATAATTTGTAAAGGCAAATTTGCTTTCAAACTAATTCATGAACCTGATTTCTGACCATAGCAGATTCTTCGAGAAATATAGCTCCGTGAGGTCAGCGTGGCCGGGTGTGCAGATCTTTGCATGCATGCTTCAAAAAGCATTGTCCTTGAACAAGTGTTTGGCATCAGTCGAAATCCTATTCCTTACAATATCAAATGTGTTCGTAGCAACGCTGTCGGTGATCTGCAACCCGTGTTATTAAAAGGCTTGTTGGTCTACTGTCATGAGATAAAAGCTCTGAAAAGAGGATCGAACGGCCAAAGCATAATGGTCGTGTACCTCCAGTATAATATTTTTTCATTCGCGACATAGTCTAGTTCCAGCGATGTACTTTCTCAGGAATTTACGAAGTTAGAAAATATGGTCTATCTGTTGCATACCAAAGTCAAATATAAGGTAATGTTATTTACCCCACTTGGCACAGGAGACAAAACATCTGTACACAATTTCTGCGCGTCCGTTGTTGTTGTTGTTGTTTATGTTGTTGCTATTGTTGTTGATGTTATTGTTGTTGTCGTCGTCAGTCCTTGTCAGGACTGGTTGTCAGTATCATCATGAGCCGCATATGCGGTGTCCTTCAGTGTGTGTAGACTGCTGGTTACTGAGACTTACTTTTCTTGTCCATGTGTTACTCATGAAAATTATATTCATTTAATTAATCAGACAAAGCAATGTCATTGTGAGACTATTTTCGTTTTCAATACCAGCGAATGACAAGCTATATTTAGGTGAGCAGATTGTTAACTGGGCAGAACCCAGCTGCACTTTGAAAGCAAACAATAAATCAATGGCTCGAAGGATTAAAATGGCCAACAACTTAATAGCCCTGATTTTTATGCCACACACATAGATGTAAAACCCAGTTTTAGGTCCAGTTCAAAAATAAGTTCGAACACGGCAAACAAATATAGCCCTCAAGTCAAGCTGTCTTTTATACATGTAAGTTTATTATTTAAAGTGAATAGTAAAGATCTTCGATAGAAATAGTCTATAATTTTCTTTTATTTGTAAGAGCCCTTGTTGTAAATCTTCTGTGAAATAGAAAGACTTCACATTGATACTTAAGTTCTATCAAGCATTACGTTCAGCCAATAATTGCACTAAAGAGAACTTTACCCGTTAGTCTTTTGAAATATTTCTTTCTCACAGCTCCTTGGTCTATTTATTCGTCAAATGTTTCAGGTAAAATAACTTTGTGAACATAGCATGCACATGTGTTCTTGTGGTCGTCTTTCAGACGCACTTTCAAAGGATGCCTAATTAGGACTTTTGGCATGGTAAGGTGGTGTATGTATGTCTCTCAGTGCAATATGAAAAGAGAATTTCGGTCACATGAGGAACTGTTGAATAAATGACATCATGAAATCTGCCAACAAATGTTGACTTGGATTATCTGTAGTAAACCGCTTTGGAAAACCAAGAAGTGCTATTGATGAGAATAAATGCCCACAATCATCACAGATTCCTGAAGCATTGTCCTTGTTTTCCATAATTGCTAGTATATTTAGTTTGAAGGGCTACCAGGAGGAACACAAATCACGAAACTGGAAATTACTCATTGGTGTGGTTGGTTGATGTGCAGCATAATACAAGCAACACATCACAACATCTTTTGGAATGAGGATACCAGAGAAAGGTGAAATTCCTTCATTGTGGTTTACATTGTTGCCAAAGGTACAAAAGAAATGACAGCAAAAGCGAAACTGCCAGAAACTTTTATCTGCATTGCAACGCGAAAGACTTGGTAACTTGGTCTTGTCGAATTCCATCCGTGTACAAAATAATGTTGAACAAGTGTAATATTCACAAATGTAATGCATTCACAAATGAACATTTTTGTAGTATGGTTTGTCCATTTAGGGTTCTAAATCCAGTCACTCTGGAACCAAACATGTCAGGAAATATTCAAATTTCACACTACGTTGTTTAACTGATGACGCCTTGAGGTTGGAGGCTACTTTCTGAGATAATATTTGCTCAGTTAAATAAAGTTTCGGTTCTAAAATGACAGTAAGGGATTCTTGTTTTCTTGCATTAGACCAAGTAACACATATATTTTACCACTGGAAATGTAATATTGTCATTGATAATTATAACTGCGTAATAGATTAGCATATAATAATTAATGAATGGTAACGGTTAATGGAAATTAATGATGCTATCTAAATAATAACGATAGTTTCTCATATTATCCCTATTCCATCATACAGTTACCGATATGCACATAAACCATCGGAATGTTCCGACAAAGCAATTTAGACACAACTTCAAAGCTTTGCCTACTGCACGGTTTGTCATCTATCTTATCAAAACGTTGAAGTGCCATGTTACATCCACATTGGCCTTTGGCATGTCAACATGTGTCTTCCTCTGTGGATGGATAGCGATCAATACGTTCGGAGAATTTAACATGTTAATGTCACCACTTCTGACCTGCATTTCTCATAAAGTGTTGCGGCTGCAGCTAATTAGATACATTTATTGGATCCAACATCAATTATGTTGTTACGTGTAAGAATCATTAACACCCACCATGGTGTATGTAAGTGGTGCACATACGGTTCTGCTGGTTAAAATGATTTTTCTACTGGTTCGTTGGACAAAGTTTATCTTGTCAATTTTTTTGCAAATGCCAAACTTTTTTCCCGTCGGGCCAGGGTCCGTTTTTGAGGCCACTGATTACCCCTGTTTTGGACTTCGTCTGACCATCCTCATGGGTTTTAAATCCAAGGTGGATATCTCTCCTGCACTCTTACTTGCTTCCAATTGATAAAACATAAAATTAATAATGATGAAGAAACGGATTTGACGCGCCTTAAATGAAAGTTTTGTTCTTGTTTTCTCCTGCTAATGACAAAACTTAAAAGTAACAAAACTTTCATTTAGGGTGCGACAAATCCGTTTATTAATTTCGTAACATCAAGATCAATTGTGATTGGATTGTTAATAGTGCAACAAGGCTTTTTGATAAAGAATTTACAACCACACCTAAGGTCACAGAGTATCCTGTGATCGATAGCTCATTATTTAGGTTTCAGCAGATAAAAGGTTGTCTGTGTCTGCATGGCTACTGTTGTCAGTGTGGTAAAAGAACGAGTGTTTAAATTAAAAATGTTCGTAATTTAACACTGTTGGGTTTTACTCAAGATTCATTCTTGTAAAAGTCATCAGCTCTACCTACACAAATATGGATCGTGAAGTCTTACGTTATTGTTTTATGATGGCTTCATTTTTTGGTCAAACCTTCCCCTGAGAGGAAATCAAACATGATAGGCATCATGGGTGTCTTTAAGACCTCCAGGACAATACAAGGAATGTACATTAACTGCTACTGTAAAGCGTTACATAACAGTTATCGTGGGAACTGCAGATGTGTGACGGGTAGTACACTACCAACTTTTACAGGTGAGACAGCAAATAATGAGCTGTAGGATGGAACCGTGTAACTTCTAATTGGCAATTATTTCAAAGTTTCAGAAAGGAAACATGTAACTTCAGATACGTAATGGTCATCTACGGATGGATAGCTGCGCTTGAATGTTTATTAATGTAATTTCACTGCTTCGTCAGCTTCAGGGGTCGAAACGACACGAGAGACTAAAATGTTTGACAACCAATAAAGCGCAAACGGAGGTTAGATGAGCCACTTCTGTACATGAATTATCTTGGCATATACAGTCCCTGCTTTCAGTTTTAATATTGCTTAGATAATGTTTTCCTTTGTGTGCAAATATAGAATTTTTCTCACTATGCAAGCTGGTATTTAAAGCGCCATGCAAGAAAATTCTGATGGAAGAAATGTGTATTCCATTCCAATCAGTCATTGTAGGTCAATGAGTACCAAAGGATCAATAAAAATTCTCTCAAATTTATTGGTTGTAAAATATGACTAGGGCACCAGTTGGGTGAGTAGTTGTTTCATTATGGAATGTCTGAAAAAGTAATGTGTACAATGTCTGAAATAATTCCTGTTTCAGATAGTATGTAGAAGCAAACAAAGGACTGATTTGAAAATAACTTGTTTATTTAATAGTAAAAGTTAATAAAGTTTTTAGTCAGCATGGCTCAAATTTTTAATAACAATGAAAATGCTGGTAGCCTATGTGTATCCAGGTCTAGCAGGAAATCTGCCTTCCGGATTCAATGATTTGGCATGTCATGTTTGGTCAATTTTTTTCTCTGAGAGGAAATTAAACATGATAGTCACCTTGGGTGTCCTTCTGCTCTACATGAAAAGACAAGGAATACCCATTACCTGGCTTTGTATGGCTTTCCTTTGGGGACTTGGGGACCACTGGATTTCTTCTATGTCTCCAGACTTCTGTCATTACTGTACAATTTGAAACAGTTTGACGTTTGCCAAAACATGAACATTACCAAACGTACAATACAAAGCATAAAAGCTAAGGAATCGTTTTCCCCATTTGAAACTGTGCCCTTTTCATGAGTCATGCTAAGACTAATGTTGTCAGTTGAATAAGGTATCAACATATTTTGTCAGGATTCTCGTTTTCAGAAAAAAGACTGTGATAAAAAAAGGACTCTTGCTGATAAGCCACAGGTGTGCAAAGCTTCTCGGGAAAGTAGACATCCCCATACATTTTAGTGCAAGGTCACAGTATCATTAGAGATCAACGAATTTCTGTTAATCATTGTGGCAAGTTCACTAAAACCCGCAGGACACATCAAGAGTCTGAATAAGATACCACATTGACTTGAAAATACCATTAACAGATCTTAGAGGCAACATTCAAAACCAATCATTATTTTAAGACGATTACTGCCCATTTGTCACACTGTTTGGTATCTGGAAACATGATGTAGTGTCTGTAGGTGTGCCTACTTCATTTGTCAACGACTAGCAAAGTAAATTGTTCTGCAGTTGTGTAAATCTGGGTCCATGCTGACAGAGTGCTAGTTTAGGAGTCAACTTTCTATTCATCCCATGTAGAGATCTAATTATAGGAAGAAAATTTATGTGTTTTCTGTTCCAGACGACACTTCACTGTTTTTCCTCCACTGGCTAACTTGCAACTACAACATGGTACATTTAAAGGTGCCCATACGGGGATAAAAAGGATTCGTGGTCCGTGTTATGTACAATCAGAACACGGTTTCACATTCTTCAATCCAACCGTCTATATTTGGCATTCTTCTCACGTTTCGTCCTCTGGAGTACATTGATTGATGTTTTCCTCACAATAAGCAGCAAAACTGACCTCAGGTGTCTAAACATGGTAACCTTTCCCGGCATAGTCCTGTCACAGATTCTTACAATTTGCTGCAAATCAATAGACATGTGTAACAACATAGCAGTATGTGAAATAGAAGCTGGATCCCCGATTTGAAACACAAGACCATCATTTACGCTTTTGGTACTTTAATGGTATTTCTACTCTACACGTGCTTAAACCAACGAAAGATCCACAAAATCTACAGCACATTTAATCATGGGATAAAACCGTATGAACGTCTAGTCTATATTTTCACCAAAACGAAAACGGTAAAATTAAATGGTGCATATCTCAGACATGTGTAATAAACGAAACTACATAAACTAAGCTAAAAGCCTTCGTATTAATCGCGTTTGTAAGGATGCTTGTGGGAGGGGGAGACAGAGATTTGTAACTTATATATGATTTTCTTGCACTGAAATGCGTGAGAAACTTCTGTAACTGATCCATACAGATTGCACACTGATTGAGCACCAGACTATTGCTTAATTCGAAAGCATTTAACGAATTGTAATTACTCTCTCTCTTTTCCGTCGAACTGACAAAAATATTAAAGAACTTTTATTTCGTCAAAGTGCCAGTGTACACGAATTGTCGAACAAACACTTTCCTGCGGATAATTGAATGAGCACGGATGGGTTCATCGTCAAGTATGTTGAGTGACATGAGGTTACGCCACGAGATTGATGGTTCCATTGTATATCCTGAACCAATCAATTACTCGAGTAACAAGAAACATGAAGAGGTTGGCAAACTAATATAAGAATATGATGATGCTTTGTGAGGGTAAAGCCTGTAACTGTGGAATAAAAGCCAAAATAAAAGCGTTTATAAAGTTCCAAGACAAGTTCATACTTAAAAGGAACACAACATATGATAAATCGGTGGAAATCTCGACAAGTTTGCAAAGCAGATGAAGTACAGGGCAAAACAGAATAACCTATACCACAAAATTAATTTATATCATATCACTCAAAATAATCTGACATAAATGAATGTTATTGCTTGCTGAAACACAGAACGTAATCTGATAAATAGAGACAGATATGTGGTATGATTCAGAGGGTTATCCTGCTAGGAATCTGTGATCGTGGATTAGCAGAGTATAACCAATTCTAACCGATAACCGATTCTAAATCGCCCTTGCTTTAACTCAAGATCCAAAAGTTTTATCCATACTTAATACAAGGCAATCGTTTCCCTCAGATGAGACATAGGACCACGGTTAATGTACTGAGCTGTATTCTGGGCGCTTGATTGAAGGTGTTCAACAAATTACATTGCCCACTTGTAACAGATGTGATGGGAATGAAGCTATACTCTAACGGAAGTAAGACCAAAAGAAGATACTTGATGCGACCACTGCCAAAGGTTTAAGGAGTGCCAAGGCCACTTGAATAAATAGTGCCCAAGATCGAACAAAAGCTATTAACCTAACCCATATGTCTAGATATTGGAGGAGTTCCAACAAAAGCTCATTTGTTTACAGTTATTAACTGTAACGTATTTTTTCACGCACGGTACGATGTTTTACAGCTTTTACCCCGCACGGAGACTGACTAAAATGTGTTGTTGTTAGTCGCTACTTAAAGATAAATAGAGCAGTCCACATTTTAGACAGGACTCACAGTATAACCTAACCATCTTAAGCCACATCTTTCAATTATTTAACAAGAAAACAATTTAATTCCTTGACAAGGAAAAACCATTTGATCCTTGTGTAGAATTTGATTAGTTCATTAATTGTTCACACAAGTTGATTCTTTTTGTTATGCTTCATTTTGCCCCCAACATAGCTTGAAGATCTAATTAAGTTTCATGCTTTGAGAAAACTCCATCTGTTCAACTCTTCCTCTGAGATGCCGATACAGTTACATCTACTATAAATTGATACAACCGTTGCGAGGAAATGAACGTTTGTTTATTGTAGAATCGTAAATTTAATTAACCACAACGATCTCTCTTCTACACAAATAAAATGGTGGCCCCTGAAAATATATTTCATGACGGTTCTCTTCCCCCTTCACTATACTAAGACAATACGCATAAAGAAATCTGTGTTTGCAAACACCAAGACGTGATTGATTAAAACGGTGAAACACAGGACATTGCACAGCATGATTTGAGGGTAGCATGCAACTTTACTTTTAATTCAATAGACCTCACAGGCATGCCGACAGTTCAATACGATTATTTCTGACACCACAGCATGGTTCATATTTTTTACATAATCTAAATCATTGTTAGTGCTCTTTTACAAAAAATGTTATTTTGTTAGTTCATATTACGGTTTTCGTCATACAGAAATTGATTCTGATTCCCACATGAAGATATAGCGCTTGAACGAAATGCGTATCTTTTACTCAAAAAGTAAATGTACCAGATGCAGAAAAGTGAATCTCTTGACTGAAAAGGTGAGCATGGAAAAAGTTCCTAAACATATCAAAGACCTGCATTTAAATGAAAAAGTACTATGACACAGATCTTCTGCAAAGTTACTGCAGATACAAAAAGTTGAACTCAAACAGGAAAACTAGAATGTGAATGCCATCTTTTTGGTATTAATCACCACCTGACACAAAACTTTAAGTAAATGAGATAAAAATCAAACAAAAGTGTGTTTTCTGTCAGTTTCAAATGTCCAGAAACATGTGTCTTTTCTTCTTACCCCATGCAACAAAAATACGATCACTTTTTAAGGGAATACTTCTTTGATTATTATGTTTTCTCCGGAAAGATACACAATTCGTTCATGGGCTGTATGTAACTTTTACATTTTACATGCTTCACTGCATTATACCAAGGAACCTTATATGTGTTTAGCGATAAAGCAGTAATTGATGGACAGATATTTGTCATTTGTAAAGCAAACATTATGCTTCTTCAAAATATCTGGTTACTGTACTTATTGTGGCCAATTACCGCTTGATGTGTATTGTTACTTTCTTAGAATATAGAATATTCGACTAAGACATAAAAGAAAGACAACACTTATTTTCGATCGTTTTCTCAAATTATAGGTCAGTACTTTGAGACACTGGTGTGTAAAAGAACATATGTATATGTCGCGAAGTGGCTTTTTCTTTAAAATAGATACCAACGGTTTGACTTTAATATTCGTATTGTAATAGCATTGGGGTATTGATGTGATTCCGGATCATTCTATTTTTACTTAAAAAGCCTTAAATTGACACAAACTGTATTTCTTTCAGCCAGAGGAGATCAAATTCCTTAGCCAAAATGGTTCTGGCTGAATAATTTCAGTCACAGGTGGCTGAACCTGCTTTCATGTGGTGCCTGGATGATCTAGATTGCCCATATATGGTTAGATTTGACCTGAGGTCATATCCCAATTGCCATATATGGTCAATCATGACACAGATACAGCCAAAATGCATAGAAACCGTGTTTCTAGGCAGAATGCTACTGTAGGGTTCCTACATGA